>QDEB01011333.1:0-10951 GCA_004193795.1 Asbolus verrucosus | reverse complement strand
TTTTTATAATTTATAATAAAAAATATATATATATATAAAGCAGGTATGCAAAGTTATTAATAAATGTTTTTTTTTATCCTCAGTTCCCTGTAAGAAAATTCGAATGGACTCACACTGCATTCATCGCGCACTTATCCCAAATGATTCAATTGTCTTTAATGACTCCGTCGTTGCTAACCGAAGAGCTGAATTCGGAGTCGTTCCGCAACTGGATCGGATTCACCGGATCCGAAACCGATAGCGGATCCGTCGTTCCTAATCGAAGAGCTGAATCCGAATGAGTCGGATTCGGAACGACTCCGATGGAGTCGTTCTGCAATTGCCCATTTCTATTAGATAATCTACAACATAAAAGAAATGAGCTTCAAGAAATTCATCCAATAGTTAGGATCCAGACTCGCAAAAGGCGTTTAAAAAATTTGATCTTAAGTATTTTTTGAGAAGCACACCTACCTACGGAAGGTGCTAATTTGCCAAGAAAAACATGGTGCATACGATTGAATTCGATGAAAAAATTGTGGATTTTGAGGAAATTACAATTTTTACAATTACTTTACATAATATTCTCTCAGAAGAAGTTGATGTTATACATGTTTTTTTTTAAATCTACACGGCAGTGATTCTAACGTTTTCCTAAATTACATTACACTTATATATGATGTGCTTTTATGGAGGTTACAAAGGGAATAAGTTAAATTTCGTACTCTTCAACATCGTCCACTTGATTGTAATATATTGATTATATGTAAAAATTATTATAAAATTAAAAAAAAACAAATTTTATTTAATGACATTATACACCTGTAACTCAATTACACGTAAGTTTACAAAAAACAATGAAATAATTATAAAGAAACAAACATAAATCATATTTATAATGAAAGTTTCTCTAAGCATTTGCGTTTATAAAAATAATTTAGATTGTTACTTTTACGTGAATATTTTTTTTCAATAAACTAAACTGTGACAGTTACAAAAATTGATTTTCTTTCTAGGAAATAAATTTTGTATGTTGTAAAGATGATGGTGGCATATAACTCTGGTCTAATAACGAATCTACAGAAGGTAGTAAATTTTTCGAACTACCTTTTCTTTGGAACCATGTGCCCTTAATTAATTTAAATGCCTTCGAAATAATCAAAAAATGTTAAACCTTACTATGGAGAACTTTAATTCATGGACTATTTAATTATTAAATAAATATAGATATTATTTATTTAATTAATGTTATCACATACTTACTTTCAAAATATCCCTGATCAATGGAATATTTCTAAAATCCGTAAACAAGTAAATATTTTCCCAACACTTTTATGATAGAAATTGAGTAATTTAAATTTAAATAATCTGCAATAACGTTACAATTATATTTTAAATAACAAAGTTTGTGTTTAAATTATAGTAGATCGTTTAACAAGTATTTTAGCTGATCTAGACATACGGGTCTTGCTTTTGGGTTTATTTTTATGTCCTGAACTTAAATTATTATAAGAACTTTTTTATCTACATTATAATGTTGTTAAAAAATAAAACAAAGAAGATACATTTGATTCTAAATTGGTTTTGACGTCATGAGCGTTGTGATATGTCGTATAAAATTTAATTCAAATTTTCAGAATGACTTATTTTTAGTTTCTTGCAACTTAAGTACAGCTCATTTCCATCTGCATTCAGACGTCAAAAAATTATCTATAGATACAATTTCAGGATCAACAAAACTTCTTTAGATGACTAATATTTTAGGTGCAAAAGTTATTTCAGTCCCAAACCTTAAGATCTTCAAAAAAAAAAAAAAACCTAATTATAAATAATGATTATAATATATAATGATAAATCTCTTAGTCTTGTATTTTTACTTACACCTTTATTCTGTTATACCCACTTTACTTTATGAGCTTGGGGTCATTTTTTTTCTCATAATAACTTGTTAAAGCAATGATTAAAAGTACTTTATCAAACATAATCAAGATTTTTAAACTCTGTAGGTGTAGGTACTGATCTGGAGTTATTTTGAAGTTTACGTTTCTTTAAATAGTACTACAATATAAAATCAGGAACTAATAGCAATCGCAGGAGCCAAGCGATGTCACCATTATATAAAATTTATTGTCCCGGAACACTAACACTGTTTACTTCTGAGGTCTTCTGAGGTTAAGAAAAATGTATGTGAACTGAAAAAAAAATAGGATATACAGACCGAATCAAGTATATTTCAATAATTTCTGGTTGACAATTCATATAAGTGTAAGTATTCCTGTTTAATAGTTGAATGCAGGTTTTCACGGCGGTTGTCAATGGAATCGGTTTCCTCCGAGTCTTGCCGTGTTAAAGTTTTTTTTTAAGTTGAAGTTAACATTTAGCTAGTCATGCATCAAAACCCGGAAGAAACCAATTCCATATTCCTGTTTACTTCACATTTCTGCATATACTTTTTACTAAAACCAAGTAGTCGCAGTATCTGTCGGGTTAATCTATTGAGACTTTAAGGCATTACATTAGTTTCAGACCAAAAATGTTTCTATTAAAAGCCAGGAGCGGCTGTAACTAGGCTTCATCTATAATACCAAAATAACGAACAACTTACTGCTAGTTTGTTAGGTATTAATATTTTATATTTTGTAAAATATATTTTTTTTAAAACAGAATATCCATAAATTTTTTGCTTTGCGAAATTCGATTCACACTTTCAAAATAAAGAAATCTTATAGAATAAAATTAAATTATTATATTTAATCCACATTTTTAGTTTTGTTTTAGGAATTTATACTTTATTTTGTTTTTACTTTTTTAATTTTTACTTTTTTTTCTTATATATACCTAGGAATTTAGTTGAAGGAAAGTGTTTTAATAAGTAATATATATTCCTTTTAATTTTTCAGAAAATTATACTAAGGATGAACCGATGCAAAATTAGCGATGACATTTAGCAATAATTTTTACTACGGTGTACAAAATTAAAGTGGCAGTAAAAATTTACCAAAAAACATTGAGAAGCGGTAAACTTTCAAATGACTTGATAACGAAAAATTGATTGGCTACTATTATTAAGGCCCAAGATATTATTATTATTCAGTTAAACTCATCACCACCCGGCACGGCTATCAAGCCGGATATTCACATATCATCGCGGATATTGCTATCAAGTGATGATATACTTCTAATACAATGTAATTACCGCCGACTTTCCGCAATATAATTATCATTTTGACGTAGTTCAGTGCTAGTATTCAATGTGTGATCAATGTTAAGAAATTTTCTGACCATATAATAATATTCCCTTCTGAATTTCAACAATTAAATTTTCTTTTAAATTTAAGGTGTTTATTTTACTGAGTAGAAATTTGGTTACTATACCTGTACCTGAAATAACTAACGGTAAATTTAAATTAAGATTCCATACATTTTTTATTGCAACAGAAAGTTCTAAGTATTTATTAATTTTTATGTTGTAGGTCTGTAAGAGGTTTTGTGAATATTTGCTACAAATTGATTCTTTGCACCGTTGTAATCTTATGGAATATATGGTTAGTTTTTGCTGTAGAGTGTTTCATTTCAAGTATCGAGTTCTTATATTCATTATACGTTGAACAATGTATTTCGTTCTTGTTAAAAATTAATTGCATACAATTGCGGATGTGATTAATATTTATACCTCTGAGTTATTCGACCTAGATCTTTCCTAATTTGAGCAATTCTGTTGTTTAACTGTTTTTCCCATTTTGGGGTCTGTGTAGAGGTTTTATTTCCTTCATAGATTTCTTTGGAGTTGTTAAATCTAATAGTAATTACAGCTCCGCAATAAACTGTGTTACGTAATTCCTAAAAAGATGTATTGTTATGGATGTATTTAGGCAGAATAAAATTAAGGCCCAAAATTAGGCAGATTTAAAATTTCTATAACTGCACAAAGTTTCTTTGCTTTGGTAATTTTTAACTTAGGATTCTTTGAAGATCGTACACGATAATTGTGAGGTGTCAAAAGTATTTGTTGAGTTTGTTAGTATAACAGAATTAGAATCAGCGGAGAAGTCGTCATGAGAATTAGAATTTTCTGATTATGAAGTTCACGTTTTCGAAAGAATTATTGGTAGTAACTCTATCACAGCTAAGTGACATTTCATTTCTAATCTCCATTTTGAGTATTTCCAATATAGGGGAGGAATATAGCTGTTTTTTACAATGACTCCTCTTTGATCAGCTACATGTTGTATTATACTTACGATGAAATACTTCATGTAGTTCAAGTCGGCAAATTCTTACATCTGTTTTCAAGTATGTAATACGGTAATAGTGGCGCATAATATATACATTCATTTCGGAATGTATATAAGTATCTAATAATAATTATTTTTGTTAATATGTATTATTCAACAAGGACATTAACATTAACAATATGTTAAAACTAAAAAAAAAATGTATTGCACAAGTGACCCTTATTTTATGTGATTTAAAAAAAAAGTTTAAAAACACAAGATTCAGAAGCTGTTTTCTCATTTGTCAAGAAATAAATTGGTACGTTCATTATATCGTGTGTACAATAAAAAAACGTCAAGTGGGACATGGATCTAGGACCTAGATCAATACATCAAGACCTGTCAGTTTGTTGGAGTGTCTTAAAANNATTCCAACGCCTCCTTCGTCCTCGTTTTTTGTTGTACGCACGATACTTTTAATATAAAACGAAATCAACTAAAAAAAAATATTGAAAAAGAACATGTTCATTTTTTATAATTTGTATATAATAAAGGAAGTCTGCGTAAATTTAGTATATTTAATAATTAATGTTTATCCTGTTCCCAGGTTTTATAATTATTATACTTTCTCTCCAACCACTACCATGTACTCTTTCCCGACCTCTCCAACTGAAGTCATCTCGCTCAAGAATGACATACATATACTGTTTGAAAACTTAAAAAATAATTAAAAATACTAAGTTATCGTTACACTGTTAAATTTAACATTTGTAAAATGTTAATCTTAAATCAGGCCTTATAATAATTAATTACTCACAAACTGAGTCCTTATTTTTCGGCTTAGAACATATCGATGTTCTGTTTTTTTTTTCTAATATTATGCACAAGTAACATAAATGTCATCACCATTTTGAATTTTGTAAAAATTAATAGTCATATACAAAATATACCAAATCACTTGCATATTTGCAACAACATAGGAAATCTGGATTTAGATTATGATTTGCTTTCATACCCCTAATTTTATTTTAGATATAATAATATACTTCAATCTTTTCATTCGGATATTTGTTTGTTATTAATCGTACCACTTCAGTCAACACATTTATATATTTTCACAAAAAATTTTTGATATTGTAGACCAACAGTAACAGCACATGCTAACCTGAACATTGTACTATTTGACTATTGGACTGGACCAATTAATAACTTGTTTAAAAAGTGACTCATTGTTAAGTTGCCAGCATCATTCGCATAATAAAAAAATATTATAATCACCACACTTCCTTTGACAGATGTCTGTGCCTAATAAAAATACAGTGTTGATGGGTTTTTAGCGAAACGTGTAAATAAAAATGCATAAGAATTACATATTTTTAGAAGATACGTCATGCAGTCTGTATATGCATAATTTCACTCCTAATAAGATGGTTTATTTCACATAAATTAGATTTGATTACTTAGTTTTGAAAAAAGTTTTTTTTGTGAATTTTTACCATCTATCTAAATATAATATAATATGGATCAAACCTTGAGACAGACGAGTTGGCCTATTTATTTTTACTCCATCTATGGAAAGATTGTCTGAGAGAGGATAAATAGTAACCACACCTTCACTATTTTCAATATGACAATGTAGTGGAAGAACTCCTGTTCCTTGCACAGGAATGTCTACGCCAGGACCACATCCCAAAGTCACTCGACCTAAAAAAAATTGTGGATAATTGTAAATAATGTAATTTTTATTTAACTCGAATTATACTTCATTTAAAATTTAAGCTGCTGATAAGAAAATGTACAGTTAAAGTGGCATACATAAAATGGATTAAGAAAGAATAATAAATGACAATGAGAGAAATTTTAGCAAAATTTTGTTTCTCCTTATTTTTAAAATAAACATTTCATTTAGGCGGATGTAGATATTTTCCAACTTCCTTTGAACATCTGTACGTGTTACGTATAGAACACCCTACAGAAATAAAAACCTATCCAGAACTACACAGAAACCGTAACAAGATTCGGATAAACAAATCTCTTAAGGTTAATTTTATTCCTCTACAACACATCATAAAGTATATTTTTTCTGATATTCTTCAGTTTCGTATTTTTCTTATTGGTCTTATACGTTGTTTAATAAAATGGACTTTGATTACTGCATAAATACTTATTTTACAAATTTGTTTTAATTTTTGGCCGATACGAAGAATTCAAGCTAATCTGTCTCCCTGGGTATTTGTGGAAGGTCATGGATAATGACAGTTCTCACAATCTCGAAGTTATTTTTTAGCATGTTCTACTTATGAAATATTTTGAAATACTTTTTTGTTCTAACACAGAAATAGTGATTAATGTGTTTATCTTTTTACCTGGAGCACTGCAAGTAAGAAATTAAAAGTTTATTTTTCAAAATTATATTGAACATAACAAAAATTAAGTCACATGACAATGTTTTCGTGCACCACGAAAACCACAAAATGTGTACGTACTAGAATAGTTTTAAATACATTGAACCAACTAAACAAATTCAAAATGAAATTATATTATAATAGTTTTTACTGGAATTATTAAATTCTACCAGTAACATAAGCCACCGCAAACGTAAACAACAAAACAAATGATTCTTTCGTTCACAATTTCACGTAAAGATTTTGGATACCGTATTGGAGAAAATTATTTATGGAAAACAAAAAAATCAAATGGGATCATCTTAACAATGACAGCTTTGTTGCCTAGAAATCTCTATGTAATTTGTCTACATTTTTATAACTGATTTTCTCCAATAGACGATACCCAGCTGTGACGTCACATATCTACACGGAGATAAATTCCCAATATTAATGCAATAAGTAATGTGTTATTTCAATTATATTATTTAATTACAAATTTTATTGCAACAGTTATCTTTGGTTTTAAGTAAAATTATATTGTATAGGTATATGTGGCTCCCAGGCTGGCAATGGAAACAAATGTTATCTAAACTTTTACAATGACAATATCTCTTGCCTTAACGTCTAAACCAAGGCTGCTGCATACATTTCATTGGCAATCGCCAACTTAAAAGGTAAATTTATTGAATCGCACGATACATATGTATTTGTAAAATAAAAAATATAATAAATAAATAAAGTCCTGATTGATACATAAAAACACTTCGTTTATCTCCAACTTATTTTCTTAAAAAACGATCAATTTTTGATGTAAAAAAATGAAAAACACAAACTAGACTTTTTGTTTATGAATAACAAAAATACTAATTATGGGAAAATTGTTGATACATTGAGAAGTGCCAGTTACAGTAGAATCTCCTTAAGCCGACCTAATTCAGATCTAACTTCGTTCGAGCTAAAGAACTTTTGAAGTTAGTAAAAACCGTCGCTTAAAGTATTGCCAATTTTTTGTGACATTTTAAGCTTAGGTGAATATATTTTTTTCATAATAATGAAACGTTGTTTCCTATATTTATAATTATCTAAAGGATCAACGCAAGGAAATACAAGAGTTTGATACATAGAAAAAACTTATATTTTTAAAATTTTTGATTACTTTTTTGTTTTCTGACCTCTGACTGCTCGACCTACGAAAGCATTCGAGTTAATAAAACTCCACTGTTCTTATATTTCAAACGGCAAATAATCCACAAAAAGTTGTCTTATCAAATGTGCTGCTAGCATAACTGCGTATGTTGAAGCTTGATTCGTACACATTTGATTCTGACGTCCGCCATCTGCCTCTTACGATTGCGAACCACGCCTCGATCCACTTGTCGCCTAATGATTAATCATAATCTCAGCAAGAAATCAATTTCACATAAATAAAATTCGTTTTAAGACCAAAACTAATTAAAACATTTAATAACGTCAAACAAGAATTTACAGTGTTGAAACTGTTCCAGAAATTTTATAAAACTAAACAATTTTTGTCAGCACCACGCTTCTACTTTTGACAATTTTAAATTTCCATGGGAGAAAACTTTTTGATCGTACGTTTATAACGTATAAAACAAATGAATATGAAATCAAAATGTTTGTAGAATAGCAATTAGTTAGTAAGTTGTTAGTGTTTAAAGACTTGCAGTAATGATAAATTCATATATTACCTTGAGGAATGGGATGAAGCGTAACGGAAGTACTAAGACGATCGCCTCCGATGTTAACTAAATGTGGAGTATCAGTTTGTAACTTTAATGCTCTGCCACCACTGTCCATCACTTCTGAAGAAGATTCTGTTCCACTTATGCCAGCCATTGCTATAAATAAAGGTATACTTGTTATAATATATCTAATAAATTGCAAAAAATCTCTGAATTTTTATCTGTAATTTGTGTATTGTGAATTACGTATTTGCTGAAATTTAAATATTAAATTGGAAAAAAATATTTCTTTTTAGTTTGAGATGATATCGTATATTAGATTGCGACGATATAAGTCGTTTCGGTTAGTCTATTAACTTGTTTAATAGCATTTCTTGGAACTACGACATTTTGGGAGCTACGTAAGTGATTGAATTTGAATAAATATGTTAATATTTATATTTTCTGGCAAAAAATATCCGTATCACCATAGAAATTTCACGTTCAACATACTTTGACATAAACACAAATCAACTAATCTACTTATTTGTGAGCAAGTCGCGTTAAGATTGCTAGTTTATAAAATTAAACAGTTATACTATCCGTTTCACCTATACCTCTCACTATAAAAAATAAAAACAGAAAAGATAGGCCTATATGTCAGATAGAAGTAGTCCTAAACATCTCGACTCAAACAGAGTAGTCGTGGAGTAAGCATTAACAAGCATCTCAGACATTCTAAAAAATTGCAATTAAAATAACTCGAAAACTTAAAAAAAAATCATCTTTCATTAATTAAAAAAAAAAGGAAGACAATATTTTTCTACAGTTTTCCCAAGTTTTGAATCCTAATTCTGGAATATTTGTTTATAAAAAGCACTTTTGAGAATAGTTCATTCTGTTTAATGTTTAATAATAAACGCTTGAGTCTATTGCATCCATTGAAAAACAAATATAACAAACTGTGTATGTATTAAAATTCAGTAACAAATTTTTGATGCATTAATGAATTAGGCATTCACAGTTTGCTGTCGTAATTTTCTTTTACTATGCAGTAAATTTTATAAATTTTATTTTAATGAAATACCAAATTATTTTAAAAATTACAAAATACGGCTTGAAAATTTTTATAACAGTATTTCGTTTCGTTTTTTAAACCACTTGCTACTTATCATTTTACACTTTAATTCTTCTGTGTTGATGAGGTTCCAACACAAGTGGTTTTAACAAGAGATAATTCGTATTAATTTAATAGCAACCGTGCCTGGATTATTACATCATCACGTAAGTGCCATCTGTTCTTGGTTCAACACGGTCATTGAAAACACATGTGAACTAGCGTGGCGTGAGCAGATAACATACCAAATAGAACAAATAGTGAATGAAAATATATATGCAAAAAATTAATATTCTTCAGCGACCTATTATTTTTGAAACGCTTATTTATATTATGCGGCAAAACTGAACAAAAACAATACTTATATTATTTTGGACAAATTAGATTTATGAAGTATTGCATAATTTCTGGAAAATTGAATTCTTAATCCTTATTCTATGTAATTCCTAGTTTTTTGTTTAAGTAAAATATATCGCTTTATTTTTATAGTCATTTACACTGTCCTAGTTTTTTCCAATTTTATTTTCTTTAACTGACAACTGGATGAAATATATTCCTCTTCTTTCTTTTTTTTTTTTATTTGAACAAAGGAATTAATAATAAATATGGGTCTAATTAATTTGTTTGCGAAGCATACAGCAAAGCAAATTTTTATAGGTAGACCATATTTTATATCACGAATTTTTAAAATTCCCATTAATTTAGATTGAATAGATCATCTCGCAACGTTCATTAAAAAGCTTGACAACAGATGTCTTCATAAATTTGTTGTAATTTTTAGTTTATTCATAAATAATAACAGTTGTTTTGTTAATATTAAACTTATTTTCACCAATCGGTTTTTAGAGATAATGCTGTATTTGTCGAAATTTGAAATTTTATTTCCAGCAAATTAGATGTCAAACGAAGATGATGTATCACAGTCATACATAACCACAAAGCAGTCGGAGTAAATGCAGGGGAGTACAAAATTTCAGCAAAATGGTCTATTGCGCACAATCATTTGTGTCGAAAGTATAAAGCATAAAATACATAAGGTATCAATAGTAACTGTTTGCGAGTTTGTGATGCATATATGCTATTCGCACGCGAAAGAGTTGTGATCTTGAAACGTTTTTGCTAGAATTATATCCACATTGTTTATTACAAAATCAGATATTGTTTGGAAAAATGAAAAATGGAAAAATATACAAAAAATGTTAGAATGTATATATTGCTAGAGATAGTCATATGCACATGAAAATGTAATGGACATACGGGTGCTAGCGTTATCTCATACCTGGAGACAATGTGTATTTAGTTACAACATATTTATGATGTGAATTGTGTCATCATTATATTATTATTATTTTTAAAAGATTGATATATCTCGGTTGTTTTGTTTTTTACACAATCAAAATATTAATGTTGTTATGTATTCCTTATATCAAAGTTTACATACAGCCTGTTATGGAAATGAGTGCAAATATTTTAACTAGTAACAGAACTCATCGATATAAGCAACTTTTGTTTATAAATTTTTTTCGAAATCTAATTTTTTTTTGACCATTTGTCCCCCCTTGATTTTGACGA
>QDEB01011328.1:0-11559 GCA_004193795.1 Asbolus verrucosus | reverse complement strand
ACTTTCTATAAAGAAATATATACTTTGTAGAAAGAAGCAAGCTAAAAGTACCCATTTTCTTGTGGTGGGAGAAATAGTTGGGAGCAACCCTCCTGGTACCTCGTCTCTCACTGCTGGACCCCGCGAGATGGTCCGTAACCCTTTAAAGGAGGCCTTAAAGAATTTCCTGAGACCTAGAGAGTACGTCAAAATGGGTTTTTTACATTTTACAACTTTTCTTAACCACTTCCACTCTTGGGACTTTTGAAACCGAAATCACGATTTATGAAATTTTTGAAACCAAGTTTAGGAGCTACGAACAAAAATCTGAACTGAAGATTTGCTGTTTATCAGTTTTAGTCGAGCAATTTTGCTGCTTTTATCGCAACCGATAATAATAAAATTCATCAATTCCTTACATTCGTTATCAGAACAACATTATCTTTGATCACGAACAGATTAGTCGCCGAAAAGGGTAACTCATTTTGACTCAATAGCTGCGCTTTCTTTGTACATACAATAATTACTATTGATTATAGTTTTTGTGAACTTCCGAGTGGGGATCAATAGTTCAACTACCTCTAAAGTAGTTTATTTTCGCTTCACAAACATCACTAGGAAAAAGAAATGTTTACACATAATTTTTTGATTACACCGAGCATTTTCTAATTATCGTTGTTAAGAGTGCTCCTACGTCACACGTCCGAGTGCCATGCATGACAAAAAGCCCGTGCTTTCTCACTGTCATCATCCTCATACTTACTAATGGAATAAAAATGTCGCCTTCACACGTACGATGTGGACCCACGTATATTGAATTAATCTTAATTCTTGGTCTATTGTTAATTTACTTAGTGAAGAAGCAGGCAAGGGTTAGATGTCAAGTGCAGCAGCTGTAGGAAGGCTCCCTCTACGAATTTCTACGAATTTAAGTGTGTAAGTCGACATGAATCAGATTCCTTAACACTTAGTCACGGTGTAAATAGTAAACAATTACGACATAATTAATAAGTTATTAAGACGCTGGTGGTTGCAATGTGACTCAGATAACCATCGGCATTTATTTAACACCTTAATTATGTATGATGTTGTTACACCGTTCCACCTTTTTTATTAATGATTCACGCACTGCCTGTCGCTATTTTTCCGAGTGATTAAACCTATTCAATTGGAGTAAGTGGTGATTTCGGCTTACACGAGGATGTAGGAGTCGTTATTTGAATGGGCTCGTATGACTGTAACGAGAGAGATGACCGTCCGTTATTATGTTGACCCTATGAGTTTTCTGACCCACACTCTAGGAATGACCGAACACAACAAAATTCCTGATTCAATAAAGCGGCATGACACACACTATCAAAGTTAAAATCAACCGGACATTAATGGAATTTATTGGCCCATTAGTGCTCACAAAATTTCGCTGGCGCAATCGGTCGACAGTGCGCCCGCTCTTCTACGCCAGTTTTAATTAGATCCAAACAGTTCGTTTTTATGTTGTCAATAATAAGAAATTATGTCATTTGCCGCCTTCCGGCTATTATGTTGGTTACGTATCACTGACACATAATCACAACTTTGCCGCTTTTAAATAACAGACGAAAAGAGAGACGATTTCCAGCTTAGACATTCTTTCATTGTCGCCAAAAATGTACGAACAGAAGAATAATCCACCAGAAAATTTCCCCCCAAAAATTCGCCTTATCCCGTGAATTTTAAACGTTGATCAAAAACAAACTTTGCCAAGAAATCGGGCTAATGTGGGAATAAAACATCAATAGCACCACTGAAAAGTTCAAGAGATGCTGAATGAAGTATACGCCTTCGTAAATTATACGAAAACTGAACTCACAGTAACAGTTTGCGAAACTTCGGCTAAATTCAGAGGAGGTGCTCAAAATTTCAGAAATAACTGTTGGCTTCTTTCACATCAAACACAAGATTAAGTGTTTGCCAAAACTCTGGCTAACTCTAATGTTAACTTAATTCAGGTCAGTGATCCTAGTGTTTATATACACTTTTTTAGACACACAGGCGAATGCCAACGTGGGAAAACCCAATTCATTCATTCGAAAAATGCACGATTCCAAATCGTTCATCACACCAAACATAATCCAGATTCAATCTGCAAACAATCACCACAATAATTTATAACAATGAAATCAATTTAACTGGCATGCAAATACTTTAAATAAAAATATCAAGTAAACCTTAATAGTTTTAGCTGTACTTTTTCAAAATTGAAGACTTAAAATATGTCAAATTTGACTAACTGCCCCTTTTAATTTAATGAAACTATTCGGAAATTGTTCTAAATATATACAACAGCAGAGAGACACATACGTAGATAAATATATTTCTGGTAATGTAATAAAGAAGTAAGAAATAATTTTAATCAGATTAAGTCATGTTTAATTGATATAAACTTCGATTTTGCCAATTACGGAAAATTTTAACTACACGTCGGGTACGTCATAACTACTGCAGCTGACCTTTTCAATAATAACTAGAAACAAAGAATGATAATAAAATATTGAGTAAAATGTCGTTGGTTATTTATTTACCATAAAGTTAAATATTTAGCTCCATATCTGGGTATTTAGTTTAAAGAAATGATTCAACTAAACCAGAACGACAGTAAATCAATAGTTCACACCTTATCGCAGCCGCAACTTAACTTATTTACACAACAAAATCCGTATGTTCTAAAGAACATATTGCACAAAGTTATTCCAGAAGTAAACAGTCATTATACTTATAATTATTGGTCTGCTGCTAATTCACTCACAAAAGATAAGAAGTAGTGGGCCCTTACATGACTATTTACTATTACAAAAGGTCCAAAATAGTTTTACTGTATACAAATTTTGCAAAAAAGTGCTACATTTTACCCTAAATATCAAAACCAATAACTATTCAAGCAGCTAAAACATTACAAACATCGCAAATGAATAACTCAAATGCAAAAACGGGTATCTACAACTGCATCACATAATATTTCACTTTTTAAAAGAAGTTTTGGTGAGGCAACATTACAAATTAATATACCCCCTTATATAAGATTGTAAAGAAAATCAGAATCGAGGGTTGTAGAATTTTAAAAGGAAACGGAAATCAAGTTAGTCTCTTTTAAACCCAGATCATCGAATTTTTAAATTTTTTGTGTCTGAAAATACATTTTATGTTGTAATAATTTTTTTTGATTTTGTAACAAATGTTGTGTAAAACAGATCTAGATTCAAGTAAACGAAACTTGTTTCTATTTCGATTTAAATTAAAAATGGAGATTTACATTTTTGCATCTGAGCTCCTCAAAAATTTTCAGTATTCAAGTACCAATATTAACAAAATTTAGAATCTACACAGAAGTAGACCTCATATTAGATATCAATTATTAGAGGTTTGGAAAGTCAAAAATTTTCTTTGACGATTTTAACTAATGACTGGGAGAGGCAGTAAAAACATTATTGTAAATTTTATTTATTATTTTAAAATATTTTCTTAAGAAGTTGTCTTTGAAACCACTGCTAACACCTATATAAAAAGACTTATCCTGTGTTCAAATCTACTTCCTGTTCTTTAATTGTCTAGGTTAATCTACTATCGATGATTTACAACCGATCTAGCAATGTTTTTTACAAATTGATTTCTATTTTTGAAGCACGCTCTTTCGATAAAAATTGCGATAGATAATTTAGTAAGTTCTACAGTTCTAAAATTAAAGTTAACATAAATTAATTTGCATCTTACCGATTCTGTAGCCTGAAGCAGTAGTCAACGAACAGGCTAGTGTTTAACATGAATTATTGTTACTTAAAACTACTTTGTAAGTTATGGCAACGATATCGACAGAATTCTGCCAAAAGGAGGCAGAGGTTTGAAACCGTAACCTCCATTGGCAATACGTAGAAGTCACAAACCACCCGCACAATTAAGAACAGCTATTTATAGATACCTTCAAACAACATATTTCCTCTAAAGACGGCTGTTTTCGAATACTGGGGCGACATCTCTCATTGCCTCCAATTAGGGATCTTTCCACGCAATAACCGTCCCTGATGCATCGCTTCCGCTATCGAAAACAATCTCCCCTTATGTTCAGGTGACCCAAATCAGCCCCACAAAATTATGTCGAATTAGAGCGCTCCACTTTTACCTTGAATTTTGAAAATGGCAACTGTATATTTTTTGCATGAGCGTTAATTTTGTTCTCCTGGTAACTAAATAATTTCGAGTAAGGTGCACCTCTATACTGGCAATAAAAAGTATTTTGCAGTTAACATTGAAATCTCGATTACATTTTCATATCTGCAAGAGTGGTGCAGTGTACCAACTGTAGTTATCATCAGGCATGTCGTATGAAGCTCTACAGTTGTATCGTTGAAGTGTCGTCTCCCTTGTATAGAGATAATTTTGTGCATAGAATTTACCATCTGCACTGTCAAAGTCTCATTTCCTCATGCCAATATGTACCCGAACAGCATTCAAAGCACTGTTAATGTTGTCGACACTACATAGATGGCGACATAATTAGCAGTGTTTGGAAGAGTTTCATATTTCGATGGAATTGCGGAATTGTTACAAAGGAAACTTCAGAAATGGCTGGCTTCATCAAAACGAAAGTACCACTGTCGACGGTCAAAGCCTGGAAATGGATGCCCTAACTAGAATATTTTGAAAAGCATTCCAGTCTAGAAAAAAGAAGGACATTTGATCCTAAAATGAAATGGTTGCAAATGCACCAGCAAATTTTAAAAGGTTGGTCTTTGACTCTATATTCAAAAATGGTCGGGAAGAAAAATAAGATACATTCATTTAACTCTGCTGCTATACAAAATCCAGAAGCTAATTATCCTAGGAACGTCTTTAAAATTTTATTGCAGTTAACCCAATTAGCCTTATTACAGCAATGCCTTTGATCTTTATCTACCTACAAAAACAAATTTAAATTCCACGAACGCACGTTTTAGTAAACCAAACTCTCGATCGATTAAACTATAAATAAACTGTAAATACGTCTTGGTAATAATCCAGGGACTGCCCTGAAAATATTGAAGATGAGTTTCGTAAACGAAAACGGCTTACAGACTAGTTTACGCAAACTGCATAATAAATACAGCAACTCCATTTTCATTTATACCACATTCTGCTAAAGCTGGAGCGCAAACCTCACAGGTCCGCAACTCGGGAAGCTGGTCGGGAATTTCATGGACATGGATATGAATATTTAGTGATCCAAATTCACATATCATTAGTTTAACGACGCATAAAGCCAGCGTAAAATTTGAGGCTCGTAAAAGCCGACTATTTATTTTAAAAACATGAAAACGGGGAAAATATCCCAAAAAATAAAAGAATCCATTACTGACACGATCAACTTTAAACCGTGAAATATGGTCCTGGCATAAAACACCCCGTCGCCATCTCTCAGGCCTCAGAGACATCCCCGTTATTACACAAATTTTGAATCTTTAGGGTTTTTCATATACAGTACTTCGTTTGTATAAGAATCCGCTGGAAACGCGACTTAAAAAGATATAAATCATGAGCACAATTCGCGGTCTAATAAGGATGTACCATCAATGGAAAAAATTCGGCTCGTCTCAAACTTTTATGGCAACTCAACTCTCGACTGCATTTTTCATAACTGACAGCACACTCCAATTCCAATTTTTTTATTTACATATATAAACAAGAGTAAAAGCCGGAGTAAAAGTATATTATCATCTTAAATAGCCGGAAATAACACCATCTTTACTTTTCAAACGGCACATTATAATATTAACTTTCTTACGACTGTGCATTCAGCTTTTAATTACTGCATTTCAAATTTAGAGGATAATAACTCCTTCACATTCACTTAACGCACGAGATAATAGTCTGTTCTTTTTTGTTTTCTCTAGTTGCTTTTTCTTCCCTATTTATCTCTTTCCAACCATCTAATTGGTTAATAAGATTTTTACTTCTACACTACCGTCTATCTCATCTATTTTAATATATTTCGATTATCTTAATTTATGTCTTTATCGTACGTTACTTTTATTAAATGGATCTCAATAAGCCTTAATTTAAAATAATAAAAAAGTCAAAAGCATTTTTAAATGCTTCATTAAAGCAGTTACAACTTAGAAAAAAACTTTGCTGAATTAGCTCCCACTCTATGGAAGTTTCCAGAAAAACGTGATTTCAATAAACTGATAATTTGAAATCTGTCATTACTGAACAAAATGTATTACACTTATTAAAGTTTAGCTGTAAATTGTATACCACGAGGGTTCTTGATCTAGTACAAAAAAAATATGGGTCGTTTTATGATACGCTTCAAACATTGGACAACAAATTTGATTTTTTTGTTTTTCCATAAAATTTGATGCTTTCTGAAATTGATTCCAAAAATGACAATATAAATTTCCCATCGCCCTCAATTTTTAAAATATCGGAAACTTCTTTCTTAGCACTAAAGTTTGCGTTTTCTAGAATCAGTGAAGCAAAAATTAAAGAGGGCATAATTGTGGGACCACAAATTACTAAGTTACTAAAAGATGAAGCCTTTGAATCTATTTTAAACAATATAAAAAAAGCGCCTGGTTTGCTTTTAAAAATATTATTGCAAACTTTCTGGGAAATCATAGAAACCCTAACTACGAGGAACTTNNATCGCTGTTATGGAAAAACGGTACCAAGAGCACTGGACTCCTTCTATACTGGTTGATTACTGCTGGACTTTGATCACACTAAAGTGAATCATATTACAAAAGAAAATCCAACTGTAAATATTTTTGAAATAATTATAAAAAATTATTATTTTCCAAGTTTTTTTGCATTTTTTCTAAATTTAGCTAACAGTTTCTCAAAAACTAAGGGTGATGGACAATTTCTGATCTCATATTCGTATTCAGCACACAAAACCACATAAGGATCACCCTTTGGTGCATGTGAAACGAAAACCTTGTTGAACAATGTAATTACCGAATCTTTTCAATGCTATTCCATTTTGAAATTTTTAAAATTCTAATGATAGGAAGGTTATATTCCTACATATTAGAATGACCCCAAGAAGTACATTTAGTACATTTTTTATAATCAGTAGAACAACAATTTAACTCTTTCGTGTCATTTAAAAATGGACCTTTGCTCAAATAAAGCTCCACAAGGAAAAATTGACTAGAGTGTGCGAGTTAACCAACCACTTGCCTCATTTCTTTTATCATCTCTTTGTATGTTAACAGATACATTTACAGTTAGGTTTCATTCATCGAGGAGTAAAGAACATTCTAAACGTTCAATTTTAGACTACAATGTTACTGGCACGGAATGAAGTTAATTCTTATTTCAGGAAATTATTTGATAACTTTGCAAGCAGATCAGAAGTTTTACTAGCCACTACAAGATGTCCTCAACGGCCTCAATATATACCTATTATGTAAAACTCATTTGACACTTTAACAGATGTGTTACTGGACTACTTCTTTTTATTTTAATTAAAAAGTGGTGTCCTGAATGCGTTTGAAACAACAAAAAGTAGGTATTTAGCTGAGCACCCTCTTAGATATTTTGTCTGCTGGTAGTTTACGAGGAATCCTGGCTACAACTAATAAAAAAAGGTCCAGCTGACGCATATGGTATAAAAACTTTTGGAAACAGACTCGGAAGTTTTAAACGTTTAAGATCTGAGATGTTTTGAACAACAGAACGCTGTCCTTTATAAAGGAAATGATGTATCACACGACTGAAAGCTAATTTTTTCTGAAAGTTTTCGCTCCCCGTAAACGTTCCAACAGACTCATACGTTCCCTTGTATAATAAAAAAAATCGAGTTTCAAAGGTCGAAAGTGATTCGACGTCGGACTTTCCCCAGAGTTACATAAACAGGGAAGAATACGGGACGCAGTAAAGCCAACATTTTAAAAGTAATAAATGTTAAACCACCACTTAGTTTAAGGATTGCGTCGCGAGTCGAATGTATAATGTTACATCCACACATACACGTATCTGGCGGAAACGGAACAAAAACGCTTTTATGTAAAACACTTCGACGCCAAACAAGAGGAACATTCAAATTTTAACAAGACAGAGCAGTTAAAAGAAGAGCAAAAAATGCCATCCACTTGAATGACACTTAAAAGTGTCAAAGTGGTTGTTTCATGTTAAAAGCTCGCCAGACTTTATTTTTATTGTTCGCCTTGTAAAACTCCAATTGTTTTGACGTAAAATTGAAACCTTTCGCACAATATAACGAAATGAAATTTTATATAGACGGTATAGAAGCGAGCGCGTCAGCTGTGCAGGATCGAGGGGTGGAAGCGACGAAGACGGAAAACACAACACAGACAAAAGAGCTGCGAACGTTTATAAATCAGCCGGATTAAAGTTAGGGGTGGGTCGGGCGAAGGCAATGTACTAGTTGGTGGAAAGGTCGGACCATTCCGTAGACGCTCCACGAAGGCCAGGGTCGACGCACCTGTCTTGCCAGACTTTTTGGCTGGAAATGCATAATGTCTTTACGTCATATAATCCTCCACATACTGTGCTTAGACACACGTTTCATTGATCGTTGTCGAAATTACTGCGACCAAACTCCCTTTTTTAACGCTAGGCAATCTCATTAATTTCATCGCGCCCGCCGTATCACACCCCAAGTCACATTAAAGAAAATGCGGAGGGTTAAGATACCACGCGTTTGTTTCATTATTACAACTAATTTAACACTTCTAATCTTATGTTACTAAAATTTTAGCTTCCATAAGCTCTTAGTGAAACTAAGATTAAGATAACGTTAGATTTATTCTCGTTCTCGAACTCCAACTATCGCATATAAAATCCAGCACTATAAAACCCAACGTTTTCCACTAAATTTTATCAACATTCAAAACACTAAAAACTGATTACGCGGACACCAGAGATAATCCCGAAAAAACCATCAAGTTACGTAAACAACCATTTAATCTTCTAGAAAACCGATTTTTTTATTTGGTTCTTTCAAAAATTTTAATTTTAAAAATTGTTAAAACGTTATTTGCACACAGGGTGAAGCTACTTAAAAAATGTTTTCCTTTGTTCAACTCAACATCATTAATAAAAGCTCCATGGTTTTGCGTAAGCTAATTCTTGTCCTATAAATTTAATTTTAAAAAATTTGCTCTGCATTAATTTTGTTCTACAGCTTCGAACACAGTTTTTAATAAAAATAAAACGTAAATACATCACCATAATATTGCGATATCGTTTCGACTAACAAAGTTTACTCTTTATCAACACTTAAAAAAGCGTATTTTTTACATTACAGTAAAACAGCCCCCGCGGCCAGAAAATGTTATTAGATGTTACAGTACGTTATAAAATTTCGTATCTGAACTTGATCCTGCTTTGATTAGAAAATTAGGTATGCAAAGCCCAGTTCAAAGACCCAGAAATTCAATATTATGTATATATGCATAATGCAAATTTTAGGTTTACCATAAATTTATTTCACTAATAATTATGAAATATACGTAGAAACACAGCAAATTTAAAAGTTGAAGATTGTCTTATATATTGATAAGGGCTGGAATGGTCTTCGATAACCTTTTTATTACTCACAAACAGTCCTACAATACGAGTTTAAAATTCGGGAAAAACAAAAACATATATCTCCGAGAAGACCTTGCAAATTGTCCGCAAAAACAGACTGTAGGGAATTTAACTACAATATTTGTAGGTATATAAGTGAAAATCATAATATTTGTACAAGTTTCAAGTTGTTTAGATTCAACAATTTAAAAAATGCATCATCATGCATGAAAAAACCCGCAGCTCATGACAAGATAGAGATTAATATGACTTCCGGATGCTTACGTATAACTATATCAGTTTTTT
Source organism: Asbolus verrucosus (assembly GCA_004193795.1). Taxonomy (NCBI): domain Eukaryota; kingdom Metazoa; phylum Arthropoda; class Insecta; order Coleoptera; family Tenebrionidae; genus Asbolus; species Asbolus verrucosus. The sequence goes on along the minus strand of QDEB01011328.1, from coordinate 1,728 downwards.
CTGTGACGCACGTCGATTCTAAAACTATGACATCAATGTGGATATCCTATCTAAAAACCACTAAAAATTGTCAGGATACTACAAACCACATGGTTAAATTAACTGCTTTGTTCAATTTGTAATATTTCCTCTAAAAAACTAAAATCAAAGTTTACGTTTTCGATGATTATTTCAAAGCATGAACTGTAGTAACTACCATTATTTGCGACACTTTTTGGATGCTAATTTTTCGGAAAAGTAAAACAAAAATATAAAAAAACAATGAAGTACAAGAAGTACAAACTGTATTCTTTTAACCAACATTTTCAGATTAATTAAAGTTTTAAATAATTTTTACAAAAGACCGCTGCACAAGGTAATTTTGCAATGGAAATATTGCAAACTGATCGCTTTTGGATAAAGTACTTTTACACTGTAATGAAAAATGAGTAACATTTTCATTCAGAAATAGTTTTTAGAGTAACAATGTTATTTTAATTTCAGTAATAAAACTGTATTTAAAGCACAGAAGCGAGTTTAAATATAACAACAACCCATTGTTGTAACAATGTGTTGCTATGACTTTTGTGCACACCTCTATATTATCCTGCTGAAATGGGTATTAAAAAAAAGAAACACATAAGAATGCTTCATATAAAATATTTTAATCCCCCAATTTTTGACACCTCTAATGGTTATTTTATGAACAATGTAAAGTTCAGTGTACAAATTTTATTTTTGTACACAAAACGTTAAAATTTTTGAAACGCTCACACATGGTTCTTACCTTCATCTTGGCATTTGGGCTTGACAGTCACTTTCTTGACATGTATGTAAATTTTACTGAAAAAAATTGATACATTTTTTAAAACCTGATAAATTCTGAGGAGGACTGTTAATTCCCCAAATTTTAAATCAAATTCTACTACACATAATAAAAATACATTTCATTCTATTTTTAGACGTTCGTCCATAATAAAAGGAAGCAATTATACTTTTCAAATTTTTTTCTGGGAATGTTTATCCTTCTCGCTAAATTTTTGGTTTCTTGGGCCTAATGGTAAAAATTGTTATTAAACAAAAATCCAATAAAATGTTTACTGTGAAATTTACAAAAACCATTAAAGCTGTTCTGATACATAGCAGATTCGAACAGGCGATTTGGATTTCGGTATAAATAAAGGAATATTAAAAAAATATTGAAATTATTCAAAACATTATTTTCCTTAAATATACAGTAAATATTTCACAAGAATAATATTACTTCTAGGATGTTCATCACATTTAGTACAGCAACGCCAATAATATATACAAATTTGGATATATTTTATTTAAGTGTTTGTTTAATAATTAACGTTATTAGAGACTTCACAGAGAAAAAGAGCAAAAACTAGATAATTAATTAAAAATATTGTTGAAAATACGTATAAAACGTAATTGAACAAAATGTGTAAAGCAAAAAACCAAAGGTCAAAAATTAAATAAAAAATGTTATCCTTTGGAGAATGTTACAATTTTAATTAAAACGGTTATTCCAAATGTAAATGAACTTTTGAAGATCAACATGTCAACACTCAAAATTTTAAATTCATCTCTTTAAAATAACTAGCGTTTCTTTCTGGAAAGTGGTTACCACTACTACCATAATTAATTTCTTAATTAATCAGATAAATCGCAAACTAAAACGAAAATTGATGTCAAGTATATCCAAAATCAGAGCTATAAGAACACTTTATTGCGTGAAACTGA
>QDEB01011314.1:4363-14768 GCA_004193795.1 Asbolus verrucosus | reverse complement strand
CGATTTTGATTTTCTTTCTTTTGTTTACCTCTATTTGATGTTTGCAATAAACTGACAAAATTTCATCGTTTTATCTTAATTAATAATGAAGGGGGGCTGTGCGCCCCCCACAACCCTTTGAGCTATATTGCCCATTAACGAACTTGGAACTAAGAATTTGACAAAGAATCCGTACACAAAATTTGAACTCAATAGGTCAAATCGTTCTCACGCTATCGGTGTGATGTCCTATAGGACCAGCGAGCGGGCGAGCGAGTCACATGGACAAGATCAATAGCGCTCCTCGCTAATGCTCGTGCGCTAAAATTTGTAATCAATGTAACAATGGATTTTTAATTTGGTAAATACCCTTCAGATACCTTCTTAATAACCAAAACGAGTGGCCTGTCTCATTCAATAAAGAGCGGACCCATATTATTGTGACCCTTGACGGTTACAACATATTTTATCATATCTGTCAATATACTCTTTTCTTGGTATCTTTGAACATTCCTCTATTTCTTTAATCTTACAAATTCCGCAACAATTAACGATGATTATCGTTACTATAATTTGAAATTTTCTTGTTGGAATTATTTCACTCTAATTAGCTAATCTTGCACAGTGGTTGTAATAAATGCTCCTGTCTCCCTTCAGTTTGCCTGTAATTAACCATTTATAAATTGTCGAACTTAAAAGTTGACCAAACCGTCTTCTCATGTACATGGTCTTCATTGCTTTCTTTCGTTTTGTTTTTTGCTTCTACTTCCAATCTCTTTTTCATTCCCTTGTGTCTTGCTTTGTCATACAATTTAGCTTGACTGCTACTGTTAACACTGATGTCAAAACCATATCCAGAGTTGTTTAGTAAATGAGATAAAAGGTTAGTACTTAATAAAACACCAAAAAGAGGTTGACGAATCGCCTTGATATATTCTTCTTTTTACTGATATTAGTTCAAATTTCAAAATATATATTATTGTCTATGGATAAATTTTGGGTAGTACACCAGAATTTCATAATATGTAAAAACAAATTTATTAAAGTTCTATCAATTTTGTAAATTTTAAGGACTTTGATATACCGCGAATAAGGAATTGAATCATAAGTCTTCTTATATTCGTTCAATTCTCTATATGTTTCGATTGTTTTTTTTTTTGTATGTTCCATTATTATCGCATCTATTGTTAAGAATAGATTAATTAATTAATTGCTCTTTACAACGAAAATTGATAAAACTCTCGTGCTCTTCATTAATACTATTGAATCTTTGACGATGATTATTTCTGTGATATAAGAAATCATAATTTTGTATAAAGTTGGTAGGCAAATAACTTGTCTATATTTTGAAGGGTTTCCGGTATTTGATTCCTTGGGAAAAAATCTTGGGCTGTTCTATGAACTTATTCAAATATTTATGGATATATGTAAATTTTTTAATCCAAAAATTGTGAATTTGGTCACCTCCCGGAGATTTCCAATTACGAGTTTTATTAATGTTTTTTATTAAACCCTCAAGAGTAATTTTAATGTTAAAATCATCACTATTTGGAACTTTGTTTTCCCTATTACCAGTCCATTCAGTGTCTACATTATTTGTATATTCGATATTATTGGCCATATATTTGAACAATAACTTATTAAAGCATCTAATTTTGATACTCCATTTGACTTAAATTTTGTTACTTAATAAGGTCTTTATAACAATGACTTGCGTTATATAGAAATTGTTTATTTGAATGTTTTCTTCATATCGTTTTAATCTTTGGAATGTATGGTTATTATTTATTGTTCAATTTTTGTGTGTTTTTTTTTAGGTTTTCTTTGTTTAATTTCAATTATTGAGTTCTTATAATTATTTTGTTTTTGTTTAATGTTAATTTTATATAATTGCACAAATAATGTATACTTACACACCTAAGATATTGAATTATTTCATCTAGACCTTTCCTAATTTCAACAATTGATTGTTTAATCTTTTTTCCCATTTTCCTGTTCTGAAGAATTTTACTGTTATAGTTTTTCTTTAAGTTGTTAAATTTAATAGTAATTCAGCTCCATTATAAATTATGTTATGTAATTTTAGAAGGATGCCGTTTTATTTATGTACTAATATGAAGATGGAATAAATTGATTTAAAAGTTTTTTTCAGTTCTTTTATCTTAGTAACATTGGTTTACTAAATGGACTGGTGATACTGTTTTGTATGAGTGTTGCAATAAATTCTTTTTTGAAATTTGTATGAATAAAGTGGTTTATTATACACTGACTCCTAAAAAAAGCGCATCACTCAGAAAGAAAGGTTGCAGAAATTTAACATTTTGGTAAGTTCATTTCAAGAGAAAAATAATTAAAGTTTGGTTCATAAAAATTCCTCTACTTCCGAATTATTTCCCATTTTCTTAAATTCTTCAGCTAACTGTTTTCTTTAAATCGTTCTATCAGGAGATGATTAACTGTAACTTAGATGTGTCAAATTGTTTATCAAAAAGTTTGCAATGCCTCGTGTTCGTCAAAACGTACGTTACAATCAGTTAACTCCTTTTGAAAGAGGTCGAATTGTGGGCATGCGAGAAGCTGAGCTAACGTTCAGAGAAACTGGCAGAAGTTTGGGTCGAAATGATGCACTTGTTCTAAGAGCTTGGAGAAATTGGAAACCGTCGCAGAGGTAGTGGTCAACCTCATATTACCAATAACCGTAAAGAATGGCATCTTCGACTATTGGCTCTAAGAAATCCTTTTGAGACCTCTTGGTCAGTGGGAGCTCATTGGGTAGGAGTGATAGACCATAGAGTATCCATGCTTACCGTGATACGAAGGATTCGTTCTTTTGGGTTGTCTGCATTTTGCCCAATTTTGCGACTTCCTTTAACACCATTACATCGAGCTGCCAGGTTGGTGTAGTGCCGGTTCAGGGAACAATAGCTAGCAGAATGGCAGCAAGTTGTCTTTAGTGACGAGTCTCGCTTTTTCCTATGGTGATCTGACGGTCGGATACGTGTTCGAAGACAGAGAGGGCAAAGGCTAAATTTCAACTTTGCTTTAAGTGCTTCAGGCTCAATTCATAATTCAGGCTTAACACCTGGAATTATGGTTTGGGATACCATACGCCATGGTAGCAGAGCACCTCTAGTTTTTGTTCCTGTAAATCTCAACGCCCATCGATACATTAACCATATTCTGGAACCTGTAACTTTTCAATATCTTCGAGCTCATCCTGGCAGCATGTTCCAACAAGATAACGCCCGACTGCATACTGCATTATGACTCAAAGGTATCTTGAAGAGCAAAATGTTGATGTCTTGCCATGGCGCGCAAGATCTCCCGATCTATCGCCGATCGAACATGTGTGGGACAAAATGGGTCGAAAGCTTGAACAGTTGCAGCATCCTCCAGACAACCTGGAGCAACTCCGTGAAGAACTACAAATAGCATGGGATGAGATTCCTTAAGAGGACATCAATAACCTGATTTCTAGCATGCTCCGACGATTAAATGAATGTATTTAGCTAAGAGAAGATACTACTCATTCTTAATATTTTTTCTTTATTTTAAACATTTTTCAATAGATTTTGTTTTTCAAATTTCAATCGTTTATTTCTTTCGATGAATCTAACATTATACCAAAATTTTTCTTTCTGGGTGCTTCGCTTCTTTTGGCGGTCATTGTATATTAGATGAATTGAGTAGAAGAAAGCGGGGTAATGCCGTGCACCTAAGGGAAATCAATCGATGGAGATGTTAGTTGCTACAAGAACCGTTCACAAGATTGGCAAACAATAGTGTCGTTATTCCTTTACAGCATGCCACAAAGACTTTTGGCGTAAATTTAACATACTTTGAATTAAAGTAAAAAATACTTAATACTGTCATTGCGCAGAATTACCCCGTACATACATATAAAACTTCCTTTATTGGTTTTTAATAACAATAATAACAGGTGTTTCCCATCCGCTACATTTTGAGTGCGCCCAGAAACCACATTTGACAAAGCAGTACCAAAGTTCGTTATATTTGTCAAATTCTCCGCAAATTATGCACGCATCTTTGCTTATTTTCGCATCATCTATTTCTTCTGAACGACCTTCTGAATCTTCATTTGAATTTTCTATATTCTGTTGTTCATTCTCCCTCTTTTCTTTATTTTTCTGACATGTTCTAGAACATTCGCCACCATCTGAAAATAATTTTCTTTTACCTAATGTTTTCTGTTCCTTTCTTGTTCTTTTTTCTGTCCTGCTTTTCCTTTTTTTCTATGAGCTTAACTTTTATGGGTGTTGTAGTTAAAATTTCTGATTCTTGTTTTCTTGTTGGTTCTCTTTTGGTCGCTTTTTGTTTTAGAGGAATTAGAGCAATTTTGATTAAGTTAACAGACGGTGATGATGAGCAGCAAGGTTCAGGGTCTGGGCATCTTACTAATTTTGGTGTCTCTAGTTTGAATATATCAACTGATTCTGCAGATGAGCAGCAAGGAACAGGTTCATGGAGTTTTACAGATTTTGGTGTATCTAGAGCGGGCGTTTCCACAATTTGGCTGTCTGAAGGTTCAATATCCAAAGTAAGTTCACGAAAACTTTCTCCTGGTGCAAAGTCTTCATCTGTAAATTTTGCTTTATTGAATGGAAACATTCCTATGGTTCTAAATCCAGAAATAGCTTTTTCCATCGTTGTAACCTTCACGTAAGCTTGATTAAACAAAGCAGCAACATCATAGACAGTAATCTTCTGGTGTGTAGTTGAGATCATATGTGCATCGTAAACACCAAAGAGTGCTTTTTTCAAAGGTCCAAATAAAGTTAGGTCAAGTGGTTGTAAGCGATTAGATGTATGAGGAGGAAGAGACAGAAGAACAATGTGATTTTATTTGCAATAACTGTAAATAGCCAAAAAATGTGGCTACCATGGTTACCTAGAATGATTAAAACTGGGTCTTGCTCGTTTGATTTCATTTGTTTCTGGAAATGTTTCAGTCATTTCAAAAGCAGCTCATCGCTCGACCATCCATTATCAGAACATGTATAAAGACAACCAATAGGACCTCCTTTTTCTAATTTTTTTGGCTTAAACTTTCCCAGATTTCTTTTGCACAGTAGTTATACCAGACTCGTCAACATTAAAGATTCTATCTGAACCAAACTGATGCCTTGCTAAAACAGTTTCAAGATTATTAAAGAACTTTCCAACGTTTTCAGCATTGAATGCGGCGATGTGGTTAATGCTGGTACCTTCTGATTGTCGAAGAGTAATCTGTGGGTTTCTTTTTGGAAGGACCTCACCCAATCTTTCCAGCCAATTTTAATTCTTTATTGAATGTATGGGACAGTTGGTTAGCTTCAGCAAAGTCAAACGCTATTCGCCGTAATTCCCGTTGGTTCACTCCATAAAACAAGTTTCCCAATTTGATGACATGACTTGCAATCTCCTGCTCTTGGGTTTGGTTGAAAACTAGATTCCTTCCTAAATTATTTGTTGCTGCTGCATCTTCTTTTAAATGATCTCTTAGCGTTGATTCCGGAATAATAAATTTCTAGCTGTATTTTGGAACCCAAACGAATGGCTGTAATAGCATTGTTGAGCTGTTCCTCATTCCAGCTCTTCTTATCAGTCTTGCGTTTATAGCTTCTCACCATCTAAAACAAAAAAATTGCAGTGGAGTAATACCGCGCACTTCTGCGCGATGTTGCCCCATTTTAACTTTTTAACATTCTTTTGTAAGCAACTTCAACATAGTTGATCCAAATAATTACACCATACTGTGACTAGAATTCCAAGGAACTGCATAATGAACAACCCCATTCAAAATTTACAAAAACTCAATATTGCGACTTACCTCGTTGCTTCATTTGAGCGAAAGAATAACATAACCAACACGACAAACAACGTTTTCGGCTCTTATGTGAAAATGACTCATTCAATTTAAACCGCACTCACTGGCTATAATTATTACATCTACCGCTATGTGGCAGTTCATGTTAGATTTCAAATTTATTATTTCATGCCGGAAAAACAGTATGCCCGGTATTGCCTCACTGCGCGGCATTACCCTGCTTTCCCCTAACCGTTTGCCTTAACGATGAATTTTATTGCAAAATTTAGTGAAAAGTACATTATTAGCATTATTTTCTGAATAACCAGGTCTTTGGACTTCATTGCTCTAGCCTTATTTTTATTTCCATCATTTCCACACGATAACGTATGTTTTTTAGTATTTAAATTATGATGATTTTTAATTCTGATTGTGTCAATTTCTAATACCTAAGGTTTTATATTGCTGTCCTTACATTTAAATTAAAAATAAATAAATAAATAAATAAATAGACATATTCCAATATAAATCTCTTGCTTCTATAACCGAGGGTTTTGAAAATTCTAGGTATTTGATTAATAACTAATTCTTTTTTCCATTTCCTACTGCTGCCAATATGGTAATTGTCAAAGCTGTGGTATGGCAAAATAAAAACTATTTAACTAATTCTACTTATTTATTATTTAGTCATAGAGTATAGACTATAAGGTATTTAATAATTAAATCATTTCTCACGTAGTTAGTACAACTTATAAAGATCACATGGTGATGACCAACGAATTAATGATTATACCAGCCGACTTTTCAAAACTAAAAGTTCATAAATTTGATCAAAATTCGCAGTTTCATAATAATTTTAATTTTTTTAGTTATCCAAAAGACATCGAAATAATATCTGTCATTCACAATAACGTATTGCAATTTAATAATACATAAAGCAAGAAAACCTGTTAAGTACATATGATTAAAATAAACATAAAGAGAGCTCGCAGACTTATCCTTTTAATTTTGCTTCTAGCTGTACAAGTTATCAAACACTTCGAATATCGTTCAATTTAAAAAATATTTTTGATTTCTTATCTTTTCAGTTTCAAAATAATAAGAAAATGTATTCTGTAGAACGTACAAAATTTTTGTTAGTCGTTAATCAAGTTCGGCACATTTGATCTATTAACAAAATAATAATAATAAACAAGGTCAAACAGAATAAATTTTAAAATAACTTAATTTGCAATTTATGTATTAAATCATCACAGTTAAATAACTTACGAAACAGTGTTTTCTGTCGAAATTACTTTTACATTGTAATTGATAACTTTGTAAACATAAAACCTAATAAGGTTTGGTAAATTTCACAAATATATATAAAATTTATCATGCTGAAATGAAACATTATGTAGAATGTCGTCCAAAAGAAGATTTTTAACCAAGGATAGATATTAGATAAGTGGTTTCCTTCGACGGGAAGAGAAGGGTGAATAAGTTGGTGACGTCGAAGGAAACCTTCAGTCCCACCTACCTAATTTCTATCCTTGATTAAAAAATGTTCTTTTTAGTGCCCCCATCTTTACTATCCACTCGCTAAACCATTTATCTCTAGTCAATATGGTAGTCAACCAATTTTTTTTTTTTTTTAATTTAACAGCACCTTTTATTCGCAGAAAGAAGGTTTAGCGGTGAGTTCTTCTCTATTTTCTATTGATGAACTCTTTGGAGAATAAAATTTTATCAGATGAGAATTTCTCTGATAAGATCATATTTTGAAATCGTTATATTAACGATGTTCTTGCTCTCTTACAGAGTGCCAGAGCTGAGTTGGAGGCTTTTATGGTATACATCAATTCGTGATGCAAGAGCGTTAAATTTGCTATGGAAATTGAGCAAAACAACAAATTACATTTCTTAAATCTTTTGACTATTAGAAATGTTTTGAAACCTATAGAAAACCGACAGCTACAGGTTGTCATTCTTTTCTATTCTAAGAATCCCTTTGCTTATGCTTATACGTTAGCTGTGTTCAATTCAACAATCTTTAGATTATTCAAGTTCCTTTCAGTCCTGAAGTTTTCAGCAGGGAGTGGAACATTATCTAACACACTGCGATCAACAATTCTTTTCCTTTACATATTATTAATAATAAATTATTCTCTAAATTTTAAATTCAGTTTCGATATAGTTTCTGCTCCTTCCTTTTCATCCCCATCTATTGATCTTCATTTCAATTCTTTCAATCTGTTGGCTCCATTTTCGTCTATATTTTTAGACTTTTTAGTAGGTCTGGAATTGCAATTTCCTTCAGACTGAGTTGGGAACTTTCTTCTCTGTATATCGAAAATAAAACTAAAATTTCCATCTTACATTAATCTGGGGTTTACAAATTAAATTGCAGCAATATAGGTATATTGGTCAATCGGGAAGAAAGATCTCTACTCTAATCAATGAACACGTAAAACAGATAGATACATATAAAAACACAGACACTGTTGTGGTATCATCAACCTTTGCAGACCATATTTTATACAATATTTTATACACTCCTTCGAACCTGAAAAGATAGAGATCTTGCATGTTTGCAATAAGGGCAGGAAATTTAACTTGCTGGAAATTTAGAGATTTTAAAATCATGTCACAACCCTCATCTGAACAGTATCAACGATAAGACCTCCTTTGATGCTCTTATTATCCTTTCTCTCTTCTAATACTGTTTCTTTCACATTTAATTTTCTTCCTGTTACATAAACAAATATATAATTTCATTAATGTTCAGTGTATTTTAAATATTATTTAATATCTAAATACTTTACTGACAAAAGTCTAAATATCAAGAAGTTGTAAATAATTTATGAACAATAACTGTTTTTTGCAAAAAATAACGAATTACGAATAAAAGAAACACAAATATTCTATAAAATAATCAGTATAATAAATAAATAAACAAATATTCTTCATTACAAAATTGAAATTTTTACTTTTAATTCGCATACCCTCCTCTTACACTGACTGGAAAAGAGTTGTCCAAGCATCAAAAAGGGCTGTAAAAAGTTGCTGCCTACTTAAAATATCAAAATGTCCCTTAGTAACAGCCACTTGGAGCATATCCCAAGCATGTTCTATGGGAGTGAGTTCAGACGATTAGGCAGGCCATGGTAAAACACAAATTTATTTTCCATTAAAAATCCTCTTGTTTAATTTTTATTATCTCTACTATAAACACCACATTCAAATTAAATGAAACTAATAGTAGATATGTACTTTAGTTTTGAATTTTACAGGAAATGATTCAATTTTCAAAATTTTTTTAGATTATAGTCTCTAAAGCTGGTGGAAAAAAAGAGTTAAAGAGTCGATTTCAGCTAATTTTTATTCGTATAAATCTCAGTTCAAAATGCTTCACATTTATAATAAAACGTTGATTTTTAAAATTTTTTTAAATAAAAATTAGGAAAATATAAACATGATTTTAGATTTAAACGATATTCAAACAAGTAAAGACGGTACATAAAATATAAAATTTAAGGATTTGGTCATATCTAGGACACTTTTTACAAATTTCTTTGTGAGACATGTAATTTTCAAGATAATTGTGAACATAAAACACGTTGCAAGTTGCGAGACAATCGATATTCAAAATTACGTCGAATTTGAATCACAGCATAGCATTACTTTTGTCTTGCTTAGTTTCTGATATTTTGTTACTCGATATAATTTTTGGTAGCATAATTTTTTGATAACTTTTATCACATGTTAATGGTGATTTTAATGGTGACTGTACTCACACAAAATTGTAAAATTTACCAAGTATGTTACTGATACTTTAAAAGGAAGATGGCAGCACAAATGCGAACTGCAGGCAAAGTTTTCACTTCTCTGCACGGTCCAATTCATTTAAATTTCAAGAATTTCAGTTATCAGTATCACCGTTTTAAAATACTAATTTAATGTGTTTTTATATTTGTTATTTAATTAAATAAATTTTGATAAATAAATCGGCCGTATAATTTAAATTATGAAATCTGTTCTTTAAATTAATTATTTTCCCACACTTTGCTATTCTACCAAAAATCTGCCTCCAGACAAGTACCATTTTTAGAAAGTAATGAATTTGAATTAATTAATTATAACAATTATTCATTATTATCCATTCTTATTTAATGAAATTCTTTCCTAACAATACTAGTACGCAAAGTTTAAAAAATCTTTACTGCCATTGGTGAAAACACTGGCGATTATAGTAATTTTAGGACTTACGGTAAGGCACCACTTCTAACTACTTTCTTTTTAGTAGTGCGTTAATTCTAAATTAATTTTTTTTTCATTTTTAACTTATTTATAAAATTTACAAATTTCAATAACTTTTAATTTTTAATTAATTTTAATTTGTTAATTATTTTTATAAAAAAATAATACGAATTTAAATAATTTATATACACAATTTCATTGTTATAAGGTATTTTTAAAACTTAATTTTAAGTATACATATAATATGAGTCATTCGCCCGTGAAAGCGCGGTGACCTTGAACCGTTTATGCTAATATTACAATTAACACACTTATATTATTTAACAAAAAACATTCCAATGACATTAATAGTATCAGAACAAACGTTTCAAGATCACAACG
>QDEB01011283.1:0-10069 GCA_004193795.1 Asbolus verrucosus | reverse complement strand
TATATATATATATCTTGATGTTCGTTATTCTCTTCTAATATTTTATGTGATCGCTGCCGTAAGATTTTACGTAAATATTTATAAGTTGTTGTGTGCAGGGGTGCGAGTTCGAAAAGTCCGACTTTAAATCACAGTCCGACATTATATGGAGATCACCTTTCTGCGAACGTGCAGGTATTAGTATTTTCTCAAATTCATGCATTTTGCTGTAAATAATTATGAGCAGTTTATGCAGGCGTCGTTAATGGAAGATAACAACCTATCGTTTCTAACGGGGGCGTCCTCATTATCCAATAGACCTAGGGATAGATCCGAATCTCCAATACATGACCCTCATATGAGGTAAGAGGTTATTATTATTATAAAATTTAATGTAATATAATTTGTAATTGATGTGTTTGCTAAAAATGATGTTGATGATAGGTCCCCAATAAACGGAGGTCTTCACATCAAGCAGGAAAGCATGATAAATCAGGAGCATCATGTAGCACGAGAACCCGAGCAGATGCATCACGTAATTAAAAGGGAGATGCATTCGGAGTACGACGATATGGATCAAGAGCAGCATACGGAGAACATGGCGGAAGATCTGACTATAGCTTCGGAACATACCGATTCGAACATTTTAGACGCGTAGTGCGCGAAGTGTTAGCAGAACAGCTCCAAATTTGTGCTCACATAGTTCCCAAATAGAAAAATTGAATTGGTTTAGATGAAGTAGTAGCATATCCGAAGCGAAAGATGGATGAACTTTGTTCGATTTTGTACATTTGTGTGTAAATATAGAACTGTTAAAACTACGAATGGGAGTGTGTTTACGTACTGTTAATTGTTTAGACCTAAAGGTTGTCGAATGTTGTATAATCAGTATGCGTATAGGATCTTGAGTTCTTTATTAATACAGGGTTATTTGTTACTTGGTGGACTTGGATTAGCCAAACAAAGTTTTTAGAGACATACTGAACTGTTATACACGCACGATCAGTTCTTTTAGCATATCAGTTGCTATGTGTGCGCTGCAGGACAGGAACTGACTCGAGCAAAGCCAAACGCACTGACGTGCTCATATTATTTGTGTTTTCAAAAAGTATCGTTGCGCTCATATAGTGATGTAAAATAAGCAATATTGTAAATTATTATCGTTAAGCATTCGTGCTATTATATTCTATCTTTAAACGAAGGGAAATTAATTCCATATCATTATCTAAAGTAAATCATATATCAGTGTATAAAAGTAGTTGATACGTTTTCCTATACATTAGCTAATTTCGGACATGTTCAATTCGCCAATCACACTGTACTTACACTATTTATTACGTTCATATCTTTATTAATCTACCATTAAAATAATATTTCTGCCATCAAGGTTGCCAAATACATTCGCGTTCATGTGATAGTACCTTAGTTCAGATTTATTAACTATAACTAGAAATTATAGATAGGTATTAAGCGTGGCCATTGCATGGAAAACGATTAATTTGCTGCAATATAAGTTGGTTGAGTGTAAATATCGCCGAACAAGTTGGCGTACATGTGGCTCCGTCTATCAGCCCTATCAGCCTTAAAAATAGCGATGCCTACATATCATAGTAGTTTCATTGGCATTACCGCTCCCCCCATGTTTAATAAATGGCCTGTGCTGTCCCTGTCGGGGTATTTTCTACTCAACTCTTTTGCAATCCATCACTATCTTCATGTAAAGTGTACTGTACGATTTCTCGTATATCAATATTTTTGATTTGTTTAAAATAATTATTAATTACAATAAATCAAGCAATAACATTTGTTTCATTTCACCATCATTAACATTAGATAAGTCTATGCCCTCATGCTAAAATAGAATTCGTTCAAAATCAGACGGGGAACCAGAATAGACATTTTTAATTTATTCCGACCGGGGGGAGGGGTGAATCGCCATTGGCAATAGCTAATCGTTCAATTTCGTACCCTTTTCGGGAGGTGGTAATAGTCCTAAATAAAATATGTGGATTTGTATCAAACATTCAGTGTACGTGCATACCACGTAACCTCGAACCGAATTTGATTTAATTAAAATTACTCAATTTTATTTAATAAAATATTTCATATGAATCTGCTATTTTTATTCACGATTAACCCATAAATTCACCCGTTTTTTATGCATTACAACGTAATGTATTTATTTGCGATCAGACGCAATCAACCCTTATAGTCTTCAATTATACGAAAGAAGGGATGACCTTGTCCCCTCGCACAAATTGCATAAGGGGGACCAGCCCTTCCAACAATGATAAATATAAAGCAACGTCACCTAAACTTTCACCCTACCTCCAAGGCATAAAAGAATCCACGAAAAATTACTACGGATATTTTTATATTTAAAAATGTATTCAGAAATTTACCGAGATGGCATACTGATGTCTTCTAGGTGTCAATAGCAATAACGTTCATACATGTATTCTTCAAAATTGATTTGTAACTAGACTGAACAGATACATGTTATTGTGGCAACATCTATCGTCAAAAGGATGGTTAAATTAAGAAGTGCAAATCATTTTTCACAAGCGGTGAAATCCAGATTAAGTGGAAAACTACTTTGACGTGTCTCCATATTGAAGATAAATAACTGATAACTACCAAGGAGAGTCTTGAAAATTTTCTATTTGAAAATAGATGGCGCTCCACTATTTATGTTTAAAATTTCTGCTTTATAGTAATGCAAGTTACCGTAAGATGTTACCACTATAGCGCAGTATCTGCTGCGGTGAAATTATAAATCAATTTTGTTAATTATAAAATTGGATTAACTCATGAAAAAATATTCACATTTTTTTTTTTAATGATTTACCTAACGTTTTAATATTTCTCTTTTCATATTGCGTGTCTGCTCTAACACTTCTGCCAACTTACCTTACTGAAGTTGTCGGTTTGGGGGATTTAAATAAAACTAAATGATTTAAATTTAAATTTATGCTAAATAAGTGAAGATTGCTGTCGAATGTAAGATAAAAAAACTGAGAAAGTTTATTAGTTGGGATCGATTAGGAGTGTGATGTGGTCATTGAGTAGGTATGAAATCAATAAATATTTCATTTGTCAAATTACTTAACCGCACCTAAGTTGCTACGGCAACCCCTTCATACGTTAACTGCCCTCAGCTTTTACTTGAACTGTAACTGTGTGCAATACTGCATAAACCGCGATGATCCACAATGGGAAATAAATTGGTAACGTTTAGTGAACAACAGTTGGACAATTATCAGGTAATTGATTTATTTTTTTGTCCCATGGTAACAGTATACAAAAAAAATAAATCATGTTACTAGGACTGCACTTTTTTCACAAGAAAAGAGATTCTGAGGTGAGTTTGTTTTCTAACTTGCAATTTTGTTTTACTGAATTTTTTCAAGAGTGCATAAGAAGTACAGAGAGATTCGTCCGGATTTAGTGCCAAAGCGTATGAGGAAAAATGAACAAGCCACAATTCGAATTCCGGTCGAAGACATCACAGAAAAACTTCCAGAATTACACGTAATTCGATATAAAATTCATAGAAGTTTTTAATAAATAGTTGTTTCCAGGAAAATCCTTTTAAAAAACGCATTTGTGAAGTATTTTCGCGCGATGGAAAGGGCAATTTATCATTTGAAGATATTTTAGACCTACTCTCAGTTTTTAGTGAGCAGGCTCCCAGAGATATTAAAGTTTTTTATGCTTTCCGCATTTATGGTTAGTTATTAGTAAATTATTTGCTTAATGTCTAATTATTATTATTATTATTATTATTATTATTATTTAGATTTTGATAATGATAAGCACATTGGACCTGAGGATTTGGATAATGCTTTGATTCTGCTTATGCGTCAAGAGTTGACGCCTGAAGATAGGCAACAAATTATTGAAAAAGTTATAGAGGAAGCTGATGTGGATGGAGACGGGAAACTATCTTACATGGAATTTGAACATGTAATAACTCGAGCACCGGATTTTCTCTCGACTTTCCATATACGTATATAAGTACGCCTTTTCTGTGCCTTTCTATACATCTTTATTTGTTTTACAATAAACGTTTCAGAAACAACAATATTTATTCATGTTTAGAATTATAATCTAACATCATAGAGAAATAGAAGAATATAATAATAATTTTAGGAACAAAAAAGGCACATATAACACATGCTAAGTGATTGTCACATGTAACTAAACAACAAATAAAAAAATAATTACGCCTTCTCCATAATTCTGTACTTTCATTTACTACAAGAACATCGATAGTTGCTGACGACACGATAATGACACCATTAAGGATAATTGGGCATTCAACAAAATTCCTTATTTTATTGTTTTACAATATCACAAAACATATTTAGAGCCAAATATATCTTAACAATATTGTTGCGTGCTCGTTGCTGTACCTAATTCGTAACATCAATTAAATTAGTGTGGGGAAGCATTTTAATTAAAATCGATACAAACACTTTTTACATTCCTGATTAATATACTCTCTCGTTCTACAAAAAGAATTAAGTTTTAAATAAATCAAATATAAAAAATATCCATTCTATTTAAAAATATATGATATCTGATAAACGGAGCAGAAATTTTTTGTTTTTATACAATTTACAATACAAAATTGAAAAATATATAGATATTTAGACTACACATCTACCTTTTAAAGAATTGGAAATTTATGGCTAGATTTATGAAGTCATTAGGGCGGCACCAAAAATGCCTAACTTGAGCTGGCAAAAAATACTTGATCTGTTTTCTCAAGAACCGCATATTCCCGACCGTCAGAATTAATATGGCAGTATCAACAGATAATGTGTTAATTAGCGCACCAAAATTAACCATATCTGGGATAATAACGCTACCATTTTAACTGTGATTCAGGCAACACCGCAGAGTTCTTAACACAGTGATAATTTTCGAAAGGTGCATCATCAACATACTTCAAATTTTCGAATATAGACAATCTCGACAACATACTTACGTTACACAAAAATACTTATATTTTTTCTTAAATGTAACCTTGTAACCCTCAAACATCCATGAGAACAGTCTAGCTGCATATTTGAACAGAATGCTTTCTGAAGCGCTCCCAAGAGTTGATTAATTAAGCTCTTGGTTGAGTGGCTGTCAGAAAGCAATTTGAGAAGTCTGCCAATTGGACAGTCTTCAAAACGTCAAATATCAAGTGATAATGTGAACCAGTGGTCAATCTGAGTGAAAGATAACAAGAAGAAGATATTGTGTATCCTGAGGTAGTTGTCTCAGCGAGGCTTGATGATCACAGATAGTCAATAGAGGTAATGTGAGGACCGTCGACGAATTGGCGGTGGACGCACGAGTCTGGGGTGAAATGGACCAAGCGCTGCCTCATTTGTAGAAGAGGCGCTCCTGTATAGGGCAGGAAATCGGAAGCGACATGGACGTTGTGGCCATTGATGATTCAGAGTCCAATAGAGGATTGGGCTGAAAGCCGAATGAATGTGTCCGAGAAGCAAACTATAACGCTGAACCGTTTGGGGAGGTGAAGCTCCTAACTCTCCGCAAAACTGGCATACGACGTAAGGAAACCAACATACTGCGAACACTATAGCTACCCAAAGAAGAGAATTGGCGAGTCGACGGCGGCTGCGGAGGGTGCTGGTTGGAGGCTGAGATACGTCTTCTACGCTGGTTTCAGTCGTCTGTAGTCTGTCTCTACCCTGCTGGAAAACACTCGGTAAGTTATTTAGAAATGAAACAGTTTTATGAACTCTGGACAATTAATTTCGCAACTTAATTTGATATCATTCTTCTAATCAGTCAAAATTAACAACAATAATATCTTTTGCCCGGAGATATCAATCAAGATTTTGCATGGTCCAGACCTTTCAATTATCAAGTACAGTAAAGCTCGGCTATAACGTCCTTGAAGGGACCGGTAGAATTTGGATGTTATATACGGCCGGGCGCTATATCAGATCGTAATTAAATTATTAGACATGCATTTAAAGAGAGGCATTTATTTTAAAAAGAAACAAAAACAAATACATAAATTCACTGTACATACATACATACGTATTATGTATCCAATTACGTATATGTACATATGTAAATGCATAATGATTAATGCATAAAATATTTATTTATTAAAATAATCAGTTATTTTTTATTGTTTTTGCGTTTGAAGAAACTGTTTTTCGACTGTTCAATTGTAAAACCTAAGTTTTCCAATATTCTGTAATAAATCTTCGCTCACCAAATTATTAAAAGTGATAAAATCTCTTAGGGTAGGCAATGCTTGCATTACTTGTGAAATATTAGGAGGTGTAAATTCCGTATGGTTGTCCTCGACATCATTGTGTTGATTTTCTTGTAATGGTATTTCTTGCACGTTTAATATGTCTTCGTCTCTTCATATTCGTCAACTTCTACAAATTCTTGAAACTTCTTGAGAAATAAAGCCCTCTATATTTTCGATATTCACTTAGCGGCAAATCATCATTTTCATCAAACAGTTCCCTTTTCACTGATTCCCCTACATTTTGTCGTGTGAAACCTGCATGTTTAAAACAATTTATGATAGTTTCAGTAAATAATCTCTCCCATGCTTTTGATATCATGTTAATAGCATCTAACAGATTAATGTTGATTTCAAAATTTTTATTGTCATTTTCAATCATTTTCATCACCAAAAATTTTCGAAAATAAGTTTTGAGCGTTTTAATGATACTCTGCTCTAGCGGCTGAAGTACTGATGTAGTGTTTGGAGGTAAAAAACATAATTCTTTAGCACTTAGATTTTGTACACTGGGATGTGCTGCTCAATTATCAATTAAATGAAGAATTTTATTACTTGATTTTACCAACTCCTTATCCCAATCATGAAGAAACTTCTCAGAAATATCAGAAGTCATCCATGCTTTCTTGTTAGCTTTATAAATGACAGGTAGACGTCTGACATTTTTAAAGAAACGAGGGTTTTTAGCCTTTCTAACTACCAGGAGTTTCTTTTTGATGGACCCAGACATATTTGTCGTTTACTCGTTTACTCAGTCTTTTGACATTTTGAAACCACAGCACTTTCTCCCTTGAATTTTAATGTTGTTTGAGGAGTTGAGTTACTTTAAAAAATAGACCGGTTTCATCCGCAGCAAATATTTGGTCGTCTTGATAATTTTTTCTAATATTGGGCCACATAGACTGTAACAATTGTTCAGAGATTTCTGTATTTACACTTTTACTCACATCAGAAATTTTTCCAGGTACAATATAATTGCGAGCCCGAAATCTTTTAATCCAACTTTCTGAACATTTGTAATTGTCTTTGCCCAAAGCCCTCTCAAATTCTTTTCTCTTCGTTTACAAAAGCGGTCCATTGACTGGTATCCCTCTATTTCTCTTATCTTGGAACCACTGAAGGAGTGCCATTTCAATATCTTCATGACCAGAGTGACGGAGTTTTTTTTTTTTTTTCAGCTTATTATCATTGAAAATGGCTTTAATTTTTTCGATTTTTCCATACTGTAGTCACCAACGAATGTGATAAATTAAATTCTACAGAGATAGCTTTGTTAGATTTGCTATTTTCTAGTCGAGCAATAATTGCACCTTTTTCTTCAATCGATAGCATTTTTCGTTGATTTGCAGCCATTTTATGTTTTAAAAATGAACTACGTGCACCGACATGATTTGACCTGTCAGTGTTAAATGACATCATGGTTTCCCACCACATTGGACGTTATAATCGAACCTAAATAGCAAAAAAATGCACGTAAATATCGTCGTTATAAACGACTTGGACGCTATAACAGACGACACTAAATCCGGCCTATTTTGTAGAGAGAACCTAACAAAAGATATAGATTTCGCTGTTATAAGCGACTTTTCGTTACTTATAACGACGACGTTGTAAGTGACTTTTACTGTATTCACATTAAAAAACCGTCAAGCTCTCGCTACAATTTATTGTTAGCGCAAAGTAAAGAGAGGAGCGAGAGAAAATGCAAGATGCCTAAAACGGAAAAAGTGATTTGGAAACGAGTTTACTTAAAAACTAATTTCGTTTTTTATTCTGAATGCTAATAAGTCATCACCAGAATACAATGGTGACAGTATGAGTGCGACTGCGTAATATTTCTAGCTGATGAGTTGAAGCAAATGAATTTTGCATAATATATTCTAAATTATTTAACTTTCTCATTTTTTTCTTCGCGAACAGGTGTTCTATGGTTGACTGAAAAGATTCATTTATGATGTGTTTTCTCTTTTTAAAAGAAAAATTATTTAAAAGAAAAATGTTCAACACTTCGCTTAATTAAATTACATTACTGACAACAAAATTTAACCATTACTAATGGTTTTAGGACGTGATTAAAGTAAAAATGGCAAATAATTATGAGAGTTTTCTTTGAACAAAATTTGAAGCGTGATGTTACTCGGACCAAGGGAGCCACTCTCTTTAACAAAATCATTTACTTTTCAATTTCGTTTATAAACCAAGCGCGCCCTTAAATCATATTACATATTATATGGGGATAAAATACAAGGGAGCAGTGTGTTTTTAACCCTACTTTATTTCTATTGTGTTTATTTTTCATTTGAATTTGAAGATGAAGAATAAAATATGCAAAAATCGATATGTATTCGTGAAAAAATAAAACTGAATAGATATTTGTTTGAAATTCTTTTTGTTTATCAAACTCAAAGAAAAAAAAATTATTAACTTCCTTATTCAGCTAATTATGTGATAGATTTTTGAAATATAAAACCTTCAGACGAATGCCTCGGCAGTTTTCATCTTGTTAGCAACTTTTCCGAAATTTGGCATGAAATTGATGATGGAACTCAGATATTGGCACATGAAGGTGAGTCGAGAAGATGATGAGTGTGATGGATGATTTTTACCTTAGAAATTCCGGCAACGATGATGACGTGAGTGGGTCTTCTTAAAAGTGGCATTGGCAAAGGTAATTCCCCGTGTTTGGCGCGAGCAGTAAGCGAAAGAGCGGTAAGTTTAGAGTGAACTCCTAAATGGCTCACAAGGACCGCACAAGCTGGCATTACGTGAACCAACATAACACGTGCAACGAGGAAACTTTTTCTCCATGGATGTTTGGAAATTAATTGTGTGCCAGACAAAATCGCAGCTGAAATCCAAGTGGCAGCAACAGCAGTAGTGAGTAAATGTCGTCTACGGGCTACTTGCCCAGCAGGTCTATAATTTTTAACGGTAAGATAACGGTCAACAGATATGGCCATCATAGACAAAGTACTAGCAGAAACTGGCCATGCCTGTAAAGGAACTCAAATTAAATTAACCACTGGTTAATTTAATCATTTTTGGTACCTGTATAAACAAAGCAACGTGCCACCAAGTCTGGGTCCAAGAAGAAAGTACATAAAGAGCGGCTGTTATGGGACCACTTAAGCAGCACACCAGGAGGTCCGCAACTATTAGACCAAAAAGCAAAGGACTTCGCGTTTTAGCCCCTGGGCCGCAACACAACGTTAAACCAAGACTTCCATTACCCAGAACGCCCACCAAGAACATGCACCCATAAAGACTTATTAAATAATCCATTCTAAAAGAATACTATACAGTAACATCTACATGCAACATTTCTTATGTACCTCGCTTCACTTAAATATTTTGGCTATTATACAACATTTTATTGTTTCAAATTTTTGGGGGGAAATTAACGAATAACACTGTTACGTGTGACGGGCAACAGCGGAAGGGTAACACCCACCCTAAGCTACAGCCCGGCGTCAACTGCCACTGACTGCCGCCCCCAGCATCTTTCTCTCCCTGACGCTTTTCTCCCTTCTGCATCGTACGATTTCGCTACACTTCGTACAAATCGGGTTTATACATGCTTTTTCAAACTTATACAGCCACGTAAGTTCATTGCCCACATTTTCCATACTTTCTGATACTCCACCAACATCCTTGTTCCTCTTCTCATTTTAATATACCATTTGCCATTATAGCAGACTGGAGGTTTAAAGCCGGATTAACATTCTTTTAACTCGCAGCACTGCAGACAACGTATGTTAGATTAACAAAGAACAATTAAAAAAAATTATATATATATATATA
>QDEB01011229.1:0-12306 GCA_004193795.1 Asbolus verrucosus | reverse complement strand
TTTATAAATATACTTAATGCTTTTTAGAATTATTATATAGTTTTTTGGTTTAATAAACAGTGAGCATTTCTATTTTTTTTCTAAATTCAGTTACAAACTCGACCATATAATTCGAATTGTCATTTCACATGAAAATGCGTGCACAATTATGCGAGTGCGCTAATATTAGGTGCAGATCCTGCACCCAGATTAAATAAATTAAATCAATTTTAAAAATCCACACAAATCAAAGATCCACCGAGTTTAGAGATCCACACGCTCCGACTTCCAGGTTTTTTAATTTGTGTTGTTTATACATTTAGCAGTTTTAACATATATTTTTAAACTTTTCAATTTGAAATGAGCTGAATTATTCTCCCCATTTCTCACGACATTTGTAGAGTTACGGTGGTACTTTACGTGTCTGTAGGGGAAAATTTGTTTATACTTCTTATAGTTAATCTAATTGTTCAAGTTTCTAATCATATTACGGTAATACGAAAATAGAGTTGGTGTAAGAATGTTGACGTAACATTAACTTCTTGTTTCTGTTTTAGATTCGGCAGAGCCTCCCTGCGTCAACACTTACTTAAGCAAAATGGGGTCTTCATCGGGTAGAGCATCTACGCGCACATTGCTGGAAATTCTCATCCATTTGATGCTAGCTCTAAGCGCATTGTAGATAAGTATCTCTTATATGTAAGCAAATGTAGGCCTACTTAGTTGCAAAGCTTCAGACACAGACGTAGAGAATTGGAAGTAAATGATAATTAGAATTACTTATGTAAACTCCGACGTCTCGATCAGACGACGGTAACGACATCATTCAGTTTGTTAAGTTAACAATCGCTTTATAATCCTAAATACCAATTAATTATACTTTATATGTTTTGTATATACCTTCTGATTCTGTGGCAAATTCCATTAGTTTAGCCGGGCGGTTTTGAGAGGAACCCGATTCTATTTGTAGAAAGTGGAATTATTTGGCATTATAAAGTGATGGAGAAAATCAAAACCTATAATTCTGCAGCACGGTCTTCACGAGGATATTTTATTTTATCGGTTTAATTGAATCGTCAGAAGGTTAATAGAGCTTTGAGGATCGGACAGGTTGAACCAGTCTGTACCAGAGAATAAAACAATCACTGAAGCTTTTGATAAATGAACTCAGTCATTTGTACTGTCAGGCATACCCTGGAAAAAATATAATAGACGTGATATAACAAACCCTCATTTTGCTGATGTCACTGACAGAGTCAACTGATAATTTCGCAAGTATTGTCAAGTTGTGATGTGCGACGTTAGAACTTAATGAAACAAGAAATTAAATTTTTGGCCCACCATTAAGCGGATTTTGTGAATAAGAGAACATATTAAAATAGCGTAATAAACTTGTATGTCAGCATGCTCGTGGCAACTGTACGCATTTGACTTTGTATAAAATACAAACTTCTTGAATTTATACACAGTCATTGACAATCATATTTATCGATCTTAATAATAATGTTAAGAAACCAATCTTATGTTAGGTGTAGGCTATCATGCTACACTTGCGTCGCGCATGCTTCTGCTATATACAAAATCGTTAGGAGTATGTAAAGTGTGTAGGAAATTGTTAATGTCTAATGAAAATTCGTGATATGAACAAACATTATTTTCATCCTTTAGTATGAGCCAAATTGTATATAAGAATTACTTTTGTTAAATATTATGTACATTTTATATGACAAATTTCAAATATTATACCTTACAATCCTCGCCGGTTACTTTTCAACATCCCCATTACAGCCAACAGGTTCGGCGTAATATTACACCTTTCTTTGACAAACTCCGAAGTTACAAGGTATAATTTTTGAACATTTCTAGACCACTATAATTATTGTAGCGTTATTTACATTATATAAATAATGATATGTATATTTAAGAGTACGTATAAACATACGCCGGGAGAAAGGACTGATCAACTTTCGACTCGGGAGTGAATAATATTGTTAAATCTTTGTTTTTTAGCCGAGTTTTCCGTTCTTGTCGTCTTATAAAATCACTTCTTAGAAACAGTTATCGTTAAGTCGCTTACACTCGAGAATTCGAGGAATTATACTATGGTCCCATGTCCTCGTTAGTTGTTTGTGTGAAGTATGCATATGTTTCTATGCTCGTTGCAAAATATCTGTCCAACACCACGCTTGTCAATTTTACGGTACAATAAATTCTAAAATCTACCACACACCAGCTTCACCAGTGCAATGCTGGTTGCTCACATGTTGGGTTTCAACTTCAGATAATCCATTTAGAACATATTGTTGCGGATAAAATATGCCACATCGCATTCCAACGTGAAGGTCTTATGATTTGAAATCTCTTCGCAGTTTCACCAATCATTTTTTCGGAGGGGTGGCGTATTTTATTTGGACCAATCCGAAATTTCTGTGTTCGGCACAAAACGGTTAAAGTACAACTTCATGTGGGGGAATCTCCTAAATAATTGTAAACAATTTTAATTCTGGGGCTCTGATACAATTAGTGGTAGCAGGCTTGCCACCCTGTCGTTCTTATGCCTGTATTAGATTAGTGCCTATATTATATTAACTATATACTACTTATACCTTATATAGTGTAGCTATTTATACCGCGCATACACAAAGGGCTGAAAACAGCTGAAATGAGCTGCTGCTGTGAATACATATCAACTTATCAAAGCATAGGCGTCGACATTGTTGATAATTCACCGAATCTAATTTCGAAAATGAATTTTCGACGACAAATTCTAAGACTGGACAAGATAAATGTTACAAGTTTTTATATTTTGCATTACTAGCTAATGCCACATTTTTAT
Organism: Asbolus verrucosus; assembly: GCA_004193795.1. NCBI lineage: Eukaryota > Metazoa > Arthropoda > Insecta > Coleoptera > Tenebrionidae > Asbolus > Asbolus verrucosus. The sequence goes on along the minus strand of QDEB01011229.1, from coordinate 9,491 downwards.
AGAGAATCAAATTCGCACTGAACACACATCTCTTGTTGCTACATTACGAGCCTTACAATATTTACATATCATTGTAAAGAAAAAAGTAGGAATACAAACGCAATCTTATGATAGCTTATTAAGTAGTTCCCGACTGTAGGAATATAAGACTTATCTATATTAGTGCTAGATGAAGAAACAATGACGTCGCCTATCCCGTTTCTTTTAATGTATGGGAGTTCCTCGTTGTAGAGAAAATATGTGCAGACGGTGTAATTTTTAAAAAGAAAGCTTTAATGACATTTTTTATCGTTTTGAGCAAATCGTTGGATGGTATCATTTTTGGTGTTTGAGCTTGTAAGTGTTAGATTTGTTATTAACCGTTGTTACATGTTTTTCTTTGCAGGGCACCGTCTTAGCAAGTAGTTGTTCGGCCTGTCAAATCGTTGCCATATTTAAATCATTACAAATATGATGTATTATCAAATAAGATTTCTGAACGATTGAAATTGAAACATATTAGTGGTGATTTTACTGATGGCATTAAGTATATTAGAGATACCTACATATCATGTAATAATCGTGCGTTAAGTGTAATTATTACAATCAACATTTATTTATACACAACTAATAGTAATAGTGTTAGAAATATATACATACATACATATCTATCGAAACTGCACACATATCATGAATGTGACTTCAGCTGTCCTGTCCAATAATTAAGTAGTGTTATATGTAAAATGAGAAAATAAAATCGTATTTGATATACAACATAATCTTAAAATGTATTTTTTAAAGATATACATTAAAAGAAGACATATCATGAAAAGACAGTTGTAAAATATTAGCGTAGAGAAAAATGTTATCATAAACGTGTATAAGGAAGACAAGAGCTGTAACGTCGGATTCAATTTTTTGTTGAATCGATATGCACCGTAACCAAAGAGTTACCGCTTCAATATGTTCGCCATTTTGATGTGATACGTGATAGATACTCTTCATGATAGTGCTTTCATGCACTTTAGAGATAAAAGTACTGGCGCCATTCTGTAACACACTCTAATAACGCAACAACGTTAGAGGAAAATATATTATGTAAACATGATTGTTGTAAAATGGCTGTCAATAAAACAGGCACTGTCCTGATTGAGTTAGCTTCTCATTGGTTTGATGTGTTTATTATACAATGGTCGCTCTAAACAGTCAATATTAATTAGTGATTAGTACTAGGATGAAATAGATTATATGCATACATGTAGCTTAAAGACAAAATGTAATGTTATATATTATATATATATATATACGTAGGCCTATCTGATATACACTGAATTTATTAATTTTGTATATTTCAAATTTATTTTGTTAACTTTGTATGTGTGAAGACTAAACACTAAATAAGCCATTATTTTTAAACTGTTTTACTTTAAACTTTATATATTATTTATCTATCCTTAATAAATAAATGATGTATATTCCCAAATTTATGCTACTTATTTTCAAAGTACCTATACCCAAAAATGATGGATGCAGCATTAAAATGTTTTCATTAAATAATGTATAGCGTGCACTCCATTTTCAAAAATGGAGCGTATTTTTCGATCATTGAAAATCTGCATTGATCTGTAGAGCAACTACAATATCACCAACATAAATATTTGATGTGCTTCATTTCTTACTTGTGGTACCACTGATCTAGATCTACCTTGCATAAGATTGGTTCGATTACGTAATCCTTTGAAGTTAAGCCATTATTAAAGCATACTTAAAACCGGATTTTAAAACTAGAACACTCGCATCCCAGTTGACATTGACAGACATACTGATCCATGAATATGGCTATAGAAATGCCTCAATTTGTTTAAAAGTTATTTATCGGTTATTATTTTATAATTAAAACACTGTCTAAAATACAAGTTTAAGTTGATGTCTAATTAGAATGAGAGAATGTGGTTGATATTTTGAATTAAGGTGGACCAAATTTCGATAAAACAGTCAGTGAGTTTATTCAAAACATATAATCTGCATTACAACGAGATTTAGGTTTCCTCGAACATTTTGTATTAATAACCATATATTTATAAACAATATATCCAACCTGGATCAATTATGGTGGATGCGCCGGGATGTTTTAATAAAACAATGTATATCCAGTGGCTGTGTCGTTTATTTAATAAAATTAATCCTAATTGACCCTCTGTTTGAATCGACAGCAAGCAGAATTAAGAATAAATTCAGGTAATATGAAGATGTCGGAGAAAACTGGACAATCTCAATATTTTATCACCAGCACAAGAAAGCTAAGCTAAAAAATCAATAGGCACAATTTTACTGACAATCTGAGACCACCAGACCTAACTCCATTATATCTTTTCTTCTGGGACTACTTCAACAGTAAGATCTATAGAATAAATTACCAGCAGGCTTTTGTCAGACTGTCGATGCGGATGTTTAATTTGTCTTCTGGGTTTTTAGTAAACGAAATAAGCTTTATGAAATAATTCATTTCATTGTTTTTATCACAATAATAGTAAATTCAGTATAATAGCTGAAAGCACACAATGGTGGAAAATTATTTCGATTATAATTTTGTATTTAAATGAATAATGTACTTTTTCCGAAACAAAAAACTATTGAACAGTAAAGCTAAACATGCATTTAGTTCAATAGCAAATGTAGAAAGTTTACCCTTTATTATAATAAAAGTAGCCTCGAGTGCTCCCAACTTGCCATATTGCAACAGTTACTTTCAATAGTAGTTAGAATGACGTCCGAGTTTTACTGTAGGGAAATTTTATCTATAACAGACAATCATTTTAAAAAAACTTTTGAAATTAAAGCGTATAAAGTTGGGGTAAAAGAAAGTTGTATTGTTGCCAGGATCAAGCTAGTCTGACAGCAATAAATTTCAAAATGTAATCCTGATAAAAGGAGCTGTAAATTACTACAAACTTAGTTAGTCAATTATTCGCAAGTAATGATAAACTGGCAAGTATTCATTGTTGTTCAAACAATTTTGAAGGAAGAGGCAGAAGAATCGAAAGCAGGAGAATCTGATATAAATCTAGTAAACCTATAAAATATACCCAGAGGTCCAGAAAATAGTATTTTATCTTAGCTGTTAAGTAAGTGCCTCTAGGGTGCTACTTTTTCCAGATTCGCTCAAGAGGTTTGTTTCTAACACATAGATTTATAAGCGCTTACGCAGGTATAATAGGTATTCACTCTTCGTCTTAGTTAAAAAATGCTCAGCAAGTAAATTCTAAAAAATTTATTATTTTTGAAGTATATTAAAAAATTATAATTGTTAATGGATCCATCAAATACTGGGAAACCGATTCATTAGTGAATAAGAATTCATGCTCTTTAAAACGTAATTTATTTGAATTCAATGCATCAGCATCTTTACAAACTGCTTTTGTACATTATTTTTGTTATCTTGTGTATTTCTCGTGGAATATTCAAGCACCTTTTTATTTTCCAGAAATGTGGGTGCTCGCGACCTTTCAGTTTGATTTTTTTCCTCCCACGTTTCAAGCTTCAAACTCACGGCCCACAAGCGGATATGAAGAACTGAATACAAAACGAAATACCTAACAATTCATATTTGACGGCAGTTTCGCTTTGTTAAGGCGTTATTAAGCGAACATGCGTGAAATGTCCCATGGGGGTTTCAGGATACTTAAAACAAGAAATATTAGACTATACATAACACTTCCTTGTAAATTTTATTATCTTGATTCCGTATAAATGCAACACTAATTTTACATTTTTACTTTTTGAGATTATTTACAAAGAAGGAAAATTCATCTTCGAGTGGCGTAGCAGTATTAAAGATTAAATTACTGCGAAGCCATCCTCAGTTGAGCTTAAAATATGTCGCTCTGGAATTTTTACTTTTTTTACTGAAACTGTAACTAAACTACGTGCTTCCCAAAGCATTATTTTTCTTATAATAAATTGAACCAGTGATATAATCTAAAAAATAGAAAACAAATCTTGTTTCTAATTTGAAAAAAAATTTTAGGAAGAAGAGATTGATTGAGATTTTTCAAATGGAGGGGAAGTGTAGATTATATGTTTACATGTTTTTCAACATTTTGCTACTTACAATTTCTGAAATAACAAAGTTGTCTCAAACTGAATTTTATTATTTTACGTTCATAACNNACAGAATGACCCCTGTAAAAAACATTCGTTAGAAATTGCATTCGCCTTGGCAATTATATGGTTTGTTGCATGGTTCGCTATGGGCCATCCTTCAATAAATCACTTCAAATAATTAATCTGAATGGCTAAAAGACTGCGTGCAGGCCACTTTTATTAGAAACTCTGTGATCTACGACCACTTACCCAAATATATGGGTTGTTTAATTTAACCTCTCCGCATTTTTAATTAAATTACTTGGCCCAATATTTGATTTACAAGATATTTTGATTTTTTGATGTTGAAAAACAAAATTTTGTAATTATTGAATCCTAAATTAAAAACGACAATCATGACCTTTAAACTTGGGCTATTGAATATGCTTCGATTTTAATTATTTCATTTTGTGTCGCAACCTTTTATTCATATTCATTTTAATAATAAATTAATTTATTATTTTTGAATTTATTTTTAGAATATTCAGCAAAAGACTGATAGTAATTATTTATTTCCAAACGTGGAGAGATATTGATGTCTACTTCCGATGCCACAATGCTGTTATGCTGACATTGACACGGTAATAATTATTCTCTTCGATATAGATTGGATAAGCCTTGACTGAAAAGTTTAACAAATTTTCCAAAGTTCAATTATAATTACCGTTATTAACCAAAAGGTAACAATTCTTATACAAATTGTGTTTTGAAAATTTTAAAAAAATAAATGTTTTTTCAAAGTATCTAAAACCAAATATTTTTTATTGTGATAAATGTTCGGCTTTCTATAACAATGTAGGTATTTGTTTCAGCTGAATAAATTCATTGAAATAAGATTACCTTGTGAAAAGGTTGCCAAGCCTTGATGGATTAAATTCATTTTTGTAATCTTGACATTTTAACCAATTTTAATATTTTGTGTAGAATTCAGTTCGTTGCAACACCCTCATCAACAACCATCAACAAATTATGTCAGTACTGATGATCTAATAAGGAGTATAAAACAGCACGATTTTTTTCACAAAAGCGATAAAAATATTCACAATTAAAAACGAAATTAAATAATGCATAAATTTTATTTTTATGGACGAACTTAAATAATAAAATTTTATTATACTGTTATAAACGCGATTTTCTCATTATCTGATTTAATTAAAAGCTCAAAATTGAGCTATTAACACTTAAACATCCTAAGAAACAAATTCCAAGCGTGATTTAAAACGCAATTTCACAATGATAAAATGGCCTTAAGCTACTAATAATAGAACTGGGATAAAAATAAAATTCTACAATAGCTGTATCATGCAATCGAATTTTATTATTTTTCTTCGCATGATAGAATAAATTGAAAATAAAGTGTTGAACATTTTCAGATATCGTCCTAATGGAGAAGGATGTTTCGATAAGTCAAAAAAACCTCAGCCAACAGTTTTCTTATATGTTCAAATTGAATTCGTTTGTCATTACCACAAGCGATTGTCGATAAGTTTTAAATTTATTATTTAAATCTGATTATTTGAAATTTTCATATATCGCCAATGGGCAATGAAACTAAAACAAAAGAACTGAAAAAAAAATTATTATAAAATACTTGGTACTCTGTGTCGAAAAAGAAGAATATAGTGTGAGTAATGAAAAATACAGATGAATTTCGATTCAGAATCTGCACCTGATTTAGAGCATCCATTATCGCGCATTGGTATGTTTGTTATTATTTGTTATTAACTAATGGAAATTACAGTTAAAAGTTGGGCGATTTAAATAGACAATTAACAGGCAATGACCTGCATTGGCGGTGACTGAGGAACAAAGTTAGAAGTACGAATATAATCGACTTTGAAATATAATCTAAACTCTACAATTTGTTAATCTTTAAATTTCTGTGAGTGCTTACATCAAAATTTTAAGTTCACGTTTGCATGGCTGACTGCATTCAACTATTGCGATGCACCTAGTAATGGTGGGGCTCCGAAGAGGAGAGAATTATTCATTCATGAAGGAAGCATGTAAGTTATGAGTGTAGAGGTTCAAGAAATTCCAATAATTGCGGATAAACATATAAACATTAAAAATAACGGCAGCATAAATACTGACGATATAAATTATTCTTAACATTAACAAAGCCACAAACCGTTGTATTTAACTGTTCTATGAGTCGCTATGTATTTATCTGAAAAAGTGCTTTTTAGCAACAGTAAATACATGTATCAAAAAATCATCAAAATCGTACAAGAAAATGGTAACATACGTTTATGTTACTGAATTCGTGACATCCTGATGTCATACTGTAATATCGCTTCAGCAAAGCGATTTATTATTTCTTATGAGACACCGTTTCTGTGGAGGACAGTCTTGCACTCTGCAGACGGTGCAATCTATTAAAGCAATCCGATGTTTGCGTGTTGCTGCCAAGTGTACCTTTTGTTGTAAAAATACAGTTAAACCGCATTCTGCTGAACCATAGAGTAAGGTGCCAGTCTAATGGTAAAAGAAAATAAAAATTTTCTTTTAAATTTCTGTCGTGAACCTTGTAATATTAACAATTGACCACACTTCGTAAAAGAAAATGCAACAGAAGAAGAAGGTAGCTATTTCTAGAACTCTTTCAGAGAAAAGCGTGACAGGATTAAGTAAGTATGTAACAATGTATGAAAATATATTTATTCGGAAAAGCTGTATAATGGTTTCATTCGAAAATTTACTTTTTTTGTAGTTGATATACTTAGAATAATTAAAAAGTTTGTTTGAATTTTAATGTTTCAAAGAAACATTATTATTATTATTTAGTAATTTAATAATTAATTAATTAATTTTTTTCGAATACCACATATATTAATTATATTGTGATGATCACCTTGACTCGATTTCTGAATGAAACGCTATTTATGTACTCATAGTACACGATATTTAAATAATATGTTTTGTCTTAATTTGTATTAATCGATGATTAAATTTTAGTTGCTTATTGACAACTCCAGTCAAAGGGACTAGATGATTTGAACAAGCCCGACTGTGAATAAACCGTCAAAATCTCAAAAGCAGCGGAATTTAAAGTTATCTGCATTTTTTAGTGCGAGTGAAGCATTCGGAGCTTCTGAGCTAAATCCGTCAATGTCTGTTAGTGCTACTTGCAACAAATCTACCGGATCGACTCTCACTGTCTCCTTCTGAAAATCCGGAATCACTTTGTTTCCGGGGCACAGGTGCACGTCGAATACTGCGATGCGCAAATCAACCAAAGAAGCTCGATTGGTGATCAGGTGAACCACGGAATCGGCCAGGCCTTGTTGACCTCGACCGTTCTACAGGTCACTATTAAAGTGTGACCATCGACTTCAAACAAATCAATACGTTAACCGGTAGATCATTAGATGACTCCTTACGTGAGGAGGATATCCAATAATAAAATGTGTTTCGTTTACAATGTCACACTTAAGGAAACCGATTCGCCTTCGAAGAGCGGTTTCTAGCGCGACGTGGGGCCACACTGTTGACTTAGGATTTTATGTCGAAGAGGAACACGGCCTTTGATGTTTATTTAGACCTATAACTTATTCAACAAAGATTTTTGTCGAAAACTTTTTTTAAAATCTTACATAATCATTTATTAATTTACACCGACAATAAGTTAATTATATGATAAAATGCCCGATGAAACCTAAAATTTTTACAATAAACTTTGTCGAAACGTGCTTCTGCACTGGTGTAGGTAATGAACAAGATTTAAAATTTACGGCTTACGGCTTCCAAAATTATTAATTAAAAAGTTGCCTTTCGTTTTATTTTAGCTCCCATAGTTTGAACAACCATTTCAGAAACAACTCTATAATAAAATATTAATACGTAAAATATATAACTTTTAAGTGAGTTGGTAGTTGAAGTAACATAATCATTAACACTTCAGTGTCAGGACATACATGTTGATGTACAGTGCACATCAAAATCTTTGAATCTTGCCACACTGCTCCGTCAACGAAAATTTTCAAGTTTTAGTGCTACTGCATTCCGTAACTGCAATTGTTAAATTACTTATTCAATATTATATAAGTTTCGAAATAAAGTTTTAAAATAATTCTTTAAAAAGATGGTGCCGTCAGAATGGGTGTGCATGTATGATGACATAAAGTAGTTAAACCGATTTAACGATAGAGTTATAATCTAAAAAGGGTTCGTACTCGCATTTTGAAACAAAAGATTTAAAAATAAAACATGGTAACGAGACAAAGTAGTTTCTTACTTTTCATTGTTCGCAGCTCTTTAATTCAACAAATCTGAAATGTAAAATAACAATGCAATATTGAAGATTTATTGGGGATGTAATTTAATAAAGATTGAAAAAAACGATATTTTTTACATGGACAGGACATTTCACTTAAATCTAATATTTTCGGATGGACATTTATGTGCAGACACAATCACCTCATACTTTATATATTTTATGTGACAATGCGACTGTGAATTTGCATTTTAAAATAGTTTCTATTCAAATTCCCACAGTTGACAAGTTATTTCGCTATAATTCAATTTATGTGTTTGAAAATCGAAATTGTGCACCGGAATAATAATGAAGACTTGAATAAGCGGATTCTGAATGTATTGCTACGCATATCTTTTGAGGATTATAATTAGATGCCGCACCATCCAAGAAGTATTTTAAAAAAGCCTGGAAGACGGGGCGTGAGGATCTTTAAACCCGGTGAACCTTTGGACTGTGTTGATTTTTGAAATTTTTGTATTTTCAGAATCAACCGATGTACGATCTATTTATTTAATCTGCACCTAAAATTNNTATAAAGATCATCTTGTAAATAAAAAAGAATAAAGGAAAATGTATTCGAATCGGACTGAAGTATATAATTTTTAGAAAAATGCAAATTTAAACGGCCAAAATAGCAAAGAATTTAAAATTTGCAACTAAGCTTTTGGAATAGATCATTACTAATTTTATCATTTAGTAAACATCGTTATTCTGAAAATTGTAGGCAATTTGACAACTGTGAAGTTCCAGAACATTGCTTGGTTTTTGTAAATCCGAATCAAAGTATTTGAACAACTTAAAAAATCGCCATTGGGGTCCCTTCAGAGTAAATATTTGATATTGGCCAAAACACGATTTATTTACTTACGTTCACTTTCTGATACAAATGTGCATATTTTGGGAGAATTGGAAACAGGTTAAACCCAACTGTTGGTACTAAGATTGCGCCAATTGATCACAGTGTCGGAAGCCAAGTGGTGTTAATAATTTAAGTCTAGATTCAGAGAGCTTCGTAGCCTCACCGGAAATGTTTCTTGGAGGTGAGGAAGCTATCGGAAATTTTATTCGAATGACTAAACTGGGAAAAAGTTTTAACTGTTGTATGTTCATG
>QDEB01011169.1:0-18578 GCA_004193795.1 Asbolus verrucosus | reverse complement strand
TTTCAGTCACATGACTATTTTCATGATTCAGACAAAGGTACTTCTATCCATGTGTTATTCTATTTTAAAAACTAATTTAACTTAGTAAGATAAGATGACACACTCCTCCTCGTTTACTATACGAATGCAATAGGTATGACACGACTGTTTGAAATATGTAGATTATCCATAGACTATTAATCATTAATTCCGCCCACATTTAAATCTAATTACAGTGAACTTGATTAACTAACACACAAATTTGACAGTCAGGCAAGAAAAACTAGCCAAATTAACACAAGTTTTTACTGTTTTAAAAAAGAGTAATTATTTTATCTTAATTCCTCTAATTAATGGAAGCAGTGATTGTGTCTTATTGGGTTATTGTGGAAATGTCAAATCTGTACTGACAATTTGCCGTTGGTATGTAAATAACACTTTGGCTTTTTGGGTTGGATATTTTTAAATCGACTTTTGTAGGTAGAATTAAGATGTACTTACTTGCAAAAAATTTTCGATATAGTTTCATTGAAAATTTAAAGAAAATTGCAATAGAAAATTTTACAGCATAGTTGCATATAAACAGCTGCAACTAAAACTTCGGAATTTGAATGGTGTAACAGAAAAATGTTACAAAAAATTCTCAAAGTTAGAACAATGTAGGAGCAACATCTAAATTAAAAATGCAATAGATCGAAAAATATAACATTTTAGTCATAATGTTATTAAAATTAATAATTTAATGATTTTTTAATCTGTTGCATTAATCTTTTCTTATGCACAATCGATAAAATTGCTAATTCCTTTCTTAATGGATGACATTTTGATTCTGATAAAGCCTAAAAGCGTAAAATCCATCATAAATGTTACTTATGTTACATATCCAAGTGTCCAACACTCTTTATGGTATATATTTTTATACACTTACGATAATTATTTAGTCACAGTCTTAAGCTTATACAGTCGTGGGACAGATTTATTAATATTTTATGCAATGAAATAAAGTTTTGACTTAACAACTATACTTGATCTATATGGAAAATTTGGTTAAAAATTATGACAGTATTAATAGCCATCGATGATCCCTTTTATGCAAAGTTGATCAACAATTTGTCGGTTGTAGTCGTTTTATATTTATATTAATGTGTAGTCGACACAAAAAATGTATCTACTTTTTCCTTAAGGAGTACATCAGAAAATTAAAAAACATCATTTGCTCGTAAACCTCTGTAAATTTCATCAACGACAGAATTCATTCCACAGACCATAAGTCATTGACAAAGAATCTGGAATAGACCAATAAAGCGAATTTATGTTTGCAAATTTAAACAAAATATTAGCCAATATCAATATCAGTTAATTTATGAAAGTGCCACAAATTTAGTTGCAATTATGCGGCACAAACATGTATGTTGTGTATTTTGTATTAATTAATAATGCAGCCGATAGGTGGATCATGATGTTATATTCAAATAATGGCCATATCGGTGTTTGTCAACTCCAATTGTCCGGCTCCAGCATTGATAAATAATATATGCGTTGTGTGCATGTCAGAATTAGATTTATTAAATGGGGATCTTGTTGGACAGGGACGATTCTATAGCCATTGTTAAGATACTATTTAAATTCGTGCTTGTTAATGAAGGACGACAAATATCGCCCGATTCCTTGTTAGGTTCGGCGCAAATTTATAGCCTCCATCACTTACAACAAACAGCTAGATAATGCTGTAATGACGTGAAATTAATTAAAATTATTAAAATTTATAATGCAAATTCTCGATGCTTTTATATATCGGAAATTTGTTTAATAGCTTTGTTTTAGCAATAATAAAGGAGATAAACGAACATTTTATTTATATTCAGCAATTGAACCGTAAATTATGTATACGAGTATACGGGTATAAAAATAAAGATAATAAAGACAACTAACAGACTGAAAAATAACTCGTATAAAATGTAGGTAATAAGTTTTTAACGTCTACTCTATGTAAATGTTGGTTATTATTGCACCAGACAAACTTTTATACATTTTATCCCCTCAAAGACGTTAATTATGAGCCATAAAATTTAAAACACATAGTAGTTCAATGTAGCATTATAGGTAGGTACTTCAATAATTTCTTACGTAAAAAACACTTGTAGAGTTGTATATCATAAAGATGCAATAAGAATAAAATATGCTAATTATTATGCTGCGTGTACATACTAATTTTGGTATAATTTTACCGATCCTATAATTTTAGGTTCAACAACTGTAAGTTTCGAAATGCTATTACACGATTTACATAAATGACGTGTAAAATACATATACAGAGGTGCATGCGTATACTTTTCATGCGGTAATTGTAACTCAAAGAAAAACACTAATCAAATCTTTCAAGTACATAAAGACGCAAATTATCTACAAAGAAAAACAATTCGTCTATTTATATTTGTTTTCTTTTACCATAATTCTCATTTTTTTGTGTTTCCCACAGACACATCTAAATCCAATTGCCTATCCATTGGTAAATACGAGGGCTGTTCCATCAATTTTTGATTAAGCAAAACCAGCCCCTGTTTTTGTGAAGATTTTTTCTTGTTTTCATCATTAATCTGTCATTCTTTCTCTACAACAACTAATCAGTATGTGCAGTTATTTACAATGCAACATTAAATCAACATTCTTTATGACAAAATAAGAATTTTTCTCTTTTACATCTCTTTTTTAAATACGTTGATAGTACACTACTTAAAATACTAGCATTTCTGTCACCAATTCTTGCAAAATACGTAACATAAAACATGAGCATTCATAAAATGTACCAATTTTAATATATAGATAGTTCTCACAGTTCTGTATTAGACTATTCTTTTATACATGAATACATGACTCAAATTTTAGCATGTCAATGTTCAAAATACAAAGCCACAAAACAATTCCCATTCAAACAGTGACACAAACTAAAAAGGCATAATTTAATACTCCATATTTTTTTGAGTTCGTAGTTGCAAACATCATGTAGGGACAATTTTTAGCAATTAAACAAGTGCAATTAGTGTGCCTACGGATGCAGTTCAGGTACACATAATAAGCAAGTACGAGGATGAAATGCAATAATTCTGTAAGGTTAATATCATAATTAAATAGATTCCATTTCCCGGTAAAACACAATGTCACAATGGTCAAACAATAGTGATACCCATTCAACTTTATAATTTAATACAAAATAATAAATAACGTTATAAATTAACATAATAACAAATATACTCACCACAAATACAACATAATTAAACATATAGCTTTGCAGAAACACAATTTCCAGTAATTGAAGCCAAACAATTACAATATTAATATGGGATATAAATTCTGCACCATGTTTAAGTAGTTTATAATTACCCCGTAATGTCAGTGATGTGAGACTAATAATGTTAATAAAATTCATTAAAACAATCGTTGCTGGGAAGTTCTGACAATCAGAGAAAAAATTTAGTTCGTGCCATGACGAACACACCCCCGTCTGCATTGTCTGGGTCAAAAGTTCTCTCGGGGCATAACAGATCCTAGTACATATTTGAAACAAATAGCAACCAAGTCATAGCCAACGTGTTGTGATGAAATATGGTCAGCAGCTATATTATTTTACATTCCACTTAACATAATATCTTGTGACTAAACATCTTGAATCACTATCTTCTCACAATACTTATTTCTTGTCTTTGTTAAAATTATCAAGAATTCTCTTGTTCTCTTGTTTTAAATTTTCATATACCCAGCAGTTCAATTCTGTTCTAAAAAATATATATTTAGATATTTAAGAAAGTGCATCCTCAATATTAAACAAAATATCTTAGGTTTCATTTTCAGCATTTTCAAAAGATGAATAAAACAATACTACAACAATACATGAAAAATTAAAAAATGCAATAAATATGCCGGAAAAAAGTTTCTTGTAACAGTAAACAATTTGCAAAATTTTCATACCCACAGTTTGAAGCCCAATTCGCAGGTATCATTTTTTCTGAATAGTGTTTAGTTATCTTTACTTTCTTTTAGGTAACCAAAGTCACCACACATTTAAAAATAAATGATGTCACATTTGTCATACAATGTATAATTGTAAGGATGTATAGCAATTGCAAAGACTTTGGAGTTATTAATGCATCCAACAATAATCGCTTTTAATTATCAGATTATCGGCCAATAAAAGAAAACAAAACATGTTATTAAAAACGAAATTTGTTATGAGTTACACCCCTGTTTGATTTATTTACACGTGCCGATTTAAAAATCCCCCGCATTTCGCCGAGTGGTGGTGTCAAAATAGACTAAGAAAAACAAAACAATTATATCCGGAAATTTAAAAGCTCAAATTCTTAATTTTTTTTTCGGCAAAACTGTCATGATTTGCTCATGCTTCAAAGTAATACGAAATCCTACAATTTAAGACTTTCGTCTGGAAAAACTACTTCGAAATCATTTAAAAGGGCTGCAGTGCAAAGAATACAGAGATGAAAAGTGTTTTAATTTCCATGAAAAAGTTCGCCATTTATAACCATGCCGGACGTGAAATCAAATTTTTTAATTAGTCACTTAGCAACTTTTCTCAAGAGAAAGGAAGCGAATAAGTCCTCTACGAGTTCCCTTTTCCTTTTTCGATGCGTACATTATTAGGAGAGATGTAAAAATTAATTCAACGTTATTGTTCCGGACAAATATATCTTCCGGAGTAATACTGCTATACGAACTGCTGCCGCTTGTGACTACAAAATTAATATATTCCTGATACGTTTTCGCCATGTGAATGTATTAAATTAACTCGATTTTAACGTGACCGACAAAAAAGCGCAGAAGAAATGGACAAAACATGTTTATAAATATTTCTATGCAGTTTTTAAGCATCACATATCAGTGAGTTGATCAATATTATCCATAAATCAAAGTCCCGCCTATTCCAAGAGCGCACGACATTCTATCATATTTCAAAAACATCAAGCCATTATTCTAATTACTGTGGAATGAATATAGATGATTTTAATAATATAACAACTCAGCGGGAACTCTTCACTGGTGTAATTACAAAATTTGAATCACAGAAACCAGATTTTCATAAGCTGTCTATAACACACAACCAAATACGGCTTATATTGTAAAAAAATATATTAATATTAATCATTTAACGTTCTGATGCCGAATAAATCATTAAATGAATGACAAGGAAATAATCTAATTTAATAATTAATGTTACTGTTACAGATGTTGCGAAACCTCGACAATTAAACCATTCAAAGACGATAATTAATGGAATTTAATTGTATGACGCGTTAAATTAAAAATCGACAATATCCCACCTTCGGCATCCAATTTCGCCGACTAAAATCAAAAAATAATAAAAATATGACTGTCCTAAAGTTGAGTATCACAACAAGAAATCGTAAGAGATGTGATGTTAGCAATCTATGTTCATCACCTCCTTTTTAATCCACGAATTCCAAATATTTTAATTATTTAGGGATTAGTCCTAAGCACTTCTCTTGATGAATACACACGTATGTAATTTAGCACTGTAACTCTTATAATACAACAAATAATGTCAACCCTTAATGTGTTTGTTTTATAATAAACACATCAATAATATTAACGATGGAGAGTTGGTAATTAAAACATTCATGAAAATGCATGTTGTTTATGTATAGCAGGACATCATGAATATTTGCTAAACCTCATTAATTGCCACTTAGCTGTTTTGTTCGTTCCGAAATAATTACACTATTCTTTTCTACATTCAAAACAACGTTAATAGTAGAACTGTAAGGTGTATCTACAGATACACGCATTAATCAAATTATTTTAACCATTAGCTAAACCAACCGCAGAGCAATTTAAAACAGTTTTTTAACAGCGTAGTACGAAATACAGTACGTCATATTAACGGATAAAAGCAAGTAATTTTATTAAATTGAAATGAATTTATTTAAACGACATTGCATACTTTCTTTTACCACCTAATTTACAATACAAAATCTGTCCGGAAACCATAAACATATTATTTTAAAATATCGACACCTATTTAGGTAAATACTCAATATTTATTCTATGTTGCACCTTACTTGAATGTGCATTACTGGTAAAATATGATGTATTATGACACAAAATAATGTTCATGGGTAAACTCTGAGTTATAGGCTCCGATGAATCGAAGTCTAATAATGGAACTTGGAACACAGAAAGTTGTCTCAATTTGTAATTTTAAAATTCAAAACAGGTCGGATTTAAAAAATGTTAAAAATAACAAAGGAACATTTTACTCTTTACAATATCATCAGAACTTTTAAATATTTCTTAAGGATTGAGTTCTTTTTAAATCAGATTTTGGGTGAAAACTATTCTTAAATCCATACATGGAAAATTGAAAATAAAAAATGCATATTTTTTAATGTAAAATATTTCCGTCGCTCTGTAGGTCTATCGCTCTCAGAAATTTTGACCCCCTTGGAATCTATTGGATCGATCTCTTTGAGATTAGGCAACCATATCAAGGACGAAAATGCTGGTAGGTTTAACTTCATACAGGCTGTTTGTTAACCTATTCAAATTAATTTTTTCACATACCCATCTCGCAACAAATAAAGCAAAAATGTGACGAATCCGATTCGTTTACCCTCATAAATGAAATTGATATCTACCACTGTTTTTTTAAGAATTTAAATAATGAAACTGATAATATTGTACCTGCTTAAAATCTGAAACAATAACAAACCGGGTAACAATAAATTAATTAATTGCTTAATTCGTTTTGAAAACTCAACAGCTATTATTCTCTCTGCAAAATGTCCCTCGTCATTTATCCAAAAGGATTGTTGACCAGAATTCGGCATTTGCAAAGTTTTGTTCCTGCAAACTGAACTAAGAAATTTATTGTTAATTACTGTCGTAAATTTATAGTCTGAAAAAACTTTTATTGCGTGACACCATATAAAGTACACAATGCAAGCTGCGTTAGCCATAACGATGTTAATATCTTAGCAATAACTAAATATCGAGAGCGTTGCAGACATACGAATTGTATGACAAACTACGGCAAAATCACGAACTTCGTGATATCATGTGATACATCACTTTACTAATTTAAAATGAATCTCAATAAAAAATGAGAATGCACTGTTGAACTATGCATTTTATGTATGCATATGTACACGCCTGTATAAATTCGTAAATAGCAAACAACAAAGTCACGTTATAGTTGAATTTGGCGATTCTGCTAGATCATTTGATTTTAAAAAATTCTGTAAATAATGCATCGTGATTGTCGCACGTGAACATTTTCCAACCCTCATAGATTTAAAGTTTCATTTTTATATCTTGTAAATTCTAACAATTTACGTAAAAAAGTGTAAAATACCCTTTTATATTCTATTAGCTTTATCCGGTGGTGCAAATTTGAAAACGGGCAATCCGTCATTGAACAGAGTGTACCTTCAGTTTTCAATACATTATCCACTAGAAGGAGGGGTTGTTGTCCAATTCCGAAATGTTCTTGAACTGTGTAATTAATTTTTAATTTCTTCATTTAATTACATTATAACCTCCAAGTTTGATTCTTGAAATAAACATTTCGATTTTTGCATTGGATTCTGGTTACAAAATCTTCACGGTTGTTTATTTAGTTTCATTCTACGACTAGGATACTAAACAGAACACGGCGATTTCTTACTTAAATACTCCACAATTTGATCAAATGATGCAATGGATAAATGCGAAAACACGAATTATTTTATGGCATTCACGCCAGATGTAGAAGTGACATTAAATAATTAAATTACTCTATAATAAGATTGTATATTGATTCAAAAGTTATCAAATAAATATCTGAGATTGATAAATATACATCTTTATGGCGAATAAAAATTTTACGACTGTTGCCTAATTAAACAAAAATATGAAAGAATAAACTGCCGTTTGGCGTTATAAAAACATTACGTAGGTACATAAAATGTAAATATTAATAAAAAAATCTTAATATGTATTAAAATCTAAATAGACATAAAACCATAAACTATAATTTATTGTTATTATTTGCGCAGCTAATTTCAGCCAAGTAACGAACGCATTACCGCAGCCAGCCCAAGGTGGCATGAAATGCAAAAAACGATTTTTACTTGAATACATTAAATTCAATGAAATTTATTATTCCAAACCTGAAACAGGCCAAATACATTATAATAAAAAAAGTTTCACAACAAAGAAACGGTTTTTACATACAATGAAGCGTTTATTATTGTAAAAATGGAATGACAGTTTGTTTTTATAAACATTTAGGTTACAATACTGAAATCAATTCCACATTAAAATGTATCATGGATTTTTTTACGGCGAGCTGTATATAGTTGACGTAAATATAATAGTTTACAAAGAATTTCCAATAAGTAAATGCTTATTCATTGAAAACAGGATGTGAGCTCTTATTATAATATGATAGATTGTCTATTATAATAAGAGTTCAAAACTTCAGTTCACGGGCAAACTTTCATATTAATTATTTAAATAGATTCGTTTTTTATAAAACCGTATATTGTAATTTTGTATTATAGGCAGCGCAATTTGCAGTGGACATCGCAAAGGAAATTATAGATAACATCCAGTACATAAAAATCCACGCATATAAAAGAAAAAATTATTGTTGTTTATGTCAGAAAGGACAGAAAAAAAGCAAATTAATGATAGTTTTGCACAACAAGCATGTAGATTAGATAGATATTAGGTACGTCAAATTATATTGTAATGGTAGGACGATATTATAATAAACATATTAATTATATTAGATATATGAATGACATTTGACAAGTAGCTACCACTGAATCATAGTAATAACGAGGAGGACAATGACTAGGAAATAACAGTTAGTTACACAATTCTCGCAAAATTGTTTAGAAAATTGTCATTGATAATGCCATGTCGGAAGCTGAATTAAATCACAGTACCCATCTAATGATCATAGGCGGCATTGTAATGCCAATTAAAAAATTCTGCTAAATTCGATGAGTACAGCAACCGACTAAATTAATGTCTCGTCCGAATGCGTGACGTTTTTCTGCTAACCGGCGGTTAATTAGCACCGATCTGAATCGTGCAGCACGAAGATAGCAATTAAATGCGTCAACACCTCGCGATAGCCGTCGGTGGCGATTTTGATGGTTCCACAAATTCATAAATCCCCAAGTTTTGCGCCGGGCCCCAATCAAATCTTTTACAACAATTAAAAAAAAAAAGAAGCATATTTCAAATGAAACAAAAATTGCGGGCCGCTATAATTCTGAGTTATCTGCAGTGTGGGTAGGGCTGCGGAGATACCACAAGATATATCAATCCATGTGACATTTATAATAATCCAAAAATATATATACGTATGCGTTATCCGGTATACGGTTGACAGTGGGCAACTCGTCACCAGCCCTCCCTTTGTTGTTTGCAAAAAATACATTCATTATTCATCAAAAGTGGGGGAAGAGTGTAATCAAAACAAATCGCGCTTGCTGCAGACCCACTGCCCTAGCGCGGTAATATAACTGCCCTTGCCAGAGGCTCCGGACCGCATCCTGCTGAACACCCGTTTGACTCGAATGGACTCAAACCATGGCTTACCCCAAATGCGGGAGATGGACGTTGAATGCGAACTCCACAATACCCATACAAAAAGCAAAAATAAATCTCGCACGAATGTTATTAATGAAGTTACGGCCCTTTCCAAAGGCGAAAATCCACATTTTTAGAGCAATCTGGATTCCAACTGGGTACCTGGCTAGGTCGTTGCTGACTTGCAATGGTTTGATTTGTTAATAAAAATTTGTACAAAAACGTGTCTTCATTGCTCAAGTTTAAGATTGCAGGTGATTTGCAAAATTTGAAAAGAACAGATACGGCAAATCGAAGGGGGGGGGGGATAAAATTCGCGAGTTGGCGCACAAACTAATCAAAATTTGAAAACAATTACGTTACCCTTAAATATCTAGAAATAAAAATTTGAATGCGAAAAAACCCCAGAATAATATATTTCGTGTTGGCAAAATCCTCCTGAAATTTGAAATAATGAACATTTCATTGATTGTCATCTGCCAGCATATAAAATTCGCAGTAGATTTAATTCCAAAAAACGAGGATGATTGTATTAATGGCTGGAATAAATCTGAAGTTATAACTGATATAAATACGTATTCTTTAACATGTCCATTGAATTTCTAATAGAGCATAATATATATATCCACTTTCTCCAAAGGGGAAATGTAACACTGAATTTTCCAAGATCATAAGATTTTATATTTTCTTTGCGTTTCAAGGAGTTTTTTACATTACGAGTAGATTCTCATTCTGTCGGTCTGTTTGTTGACATTTCTTGACACGTAATCTTGGAAATTACTGGACCGATCAAAACAAAATTTTATATACGAAATTGTTTATTAATTAGCATCATCTTTCTGTTTTGACATCCTTTCTGAATAACGATATTTTGGATCTCCTTTGCACTTCAGGTACAATATCGAAATTTTCAAATTTCGACGGCCTTCTCTCGTTTATTTTTTGGTGTTTCTTAATTCCGTGACATTTTAGAAATTATTTGACCCACCAGAGCAAAATTTTAGGTTCCTTACATGGGAACATCATCTTGCAAATTTATCAAAATATTTGATAGAGCATTTGGAATCTTCAATTCGAGCTATATTTTTTTGAATTTTTAATTCAGTACTGTTATATCCCGATCAATTCATAAAAAAAGGCAAGATACTAGTTTCGGACACTCCTAAAATCTTAAAAATAAAGCTGTTCTGAAGAAGAAAAAAATAAAATTTTCTGCAACATACGTAACATAAATTTGTGGAATTCACATCTAAACAGTATTATAAAACTGAAACGTGGTTGAAAATGGGGAAATCGGTTCGTAAACAAGGAAAAAAGAGAAATGAATCAGGTTTCAGATCCTAGAAGAAAATATACCAAAATAAATTTCCTAGTCTCTTAATAACCTTGAAAACATTCCATTTTCAACTATCAAAATACACGTCTCAATTCTTCAGTACAGACAAATGATAAAATACAGACTAAAAGGATAAATATGAGGCGAAGTGTATGAAATTTTTATTTATGACTATATGTTTTTCAACCAATAATAATCAGCCACAACCAACATCATAATTTATGAGGCCATACAAAGAACATCTTAATTTTACCAATCGAATAGACGAAAAAACAATGGATCTTCTGCAGATTTAAATTCCGACAAAAATACATAGCAACATCATACCAACCATCAATTTCAATCACTTTTTCACGAAATAATTGCATTATAATTATATAGATTTGTGATGACCAGTGTAGTTAGAAATGATTCACCCACCTGCTATAGCGTAGTCAAGAAAATTAACGCCATAACTATAATAAAATACCTTCAAATTTTCTTTAATAAACAAGTGTATTTTCCATCTAGGTTCTCACAAAAAAACGTCATTCCAAAGACAACAGACAGATGACAGAAAAAGGAATATACGAAACAATACACATCTAATATCACTAAAATTTTCAATTTGTCAAATACCTCAGAAAGACAAGCTGACGATTCATCAGGATAAAAGCATATTAACAGCAACAATAATTAATTATAAGTATTTATAGATGACAATAGACCAATACGATTAAAGTAAGAAAATCAACGACAAAATAAAAAATTACTGATGTGGTTTTCTGTTAATGGTTTGAGTGATGAGCTTGTACCGTACACCCCTCTAGTGTGTGCTTTCTGTACGTATGTTTGGTACGAGTCCTGCTAACGCAAGCTTATGTAATATTGACTCTTTTTTGTTTGAATTATTTATGCATTTTTACAGTTTTGTAAATGAAATTGAATTTTTTATAGCAGTACAAAATAAATTTCCCTGAAAAACAAGTGAACGTAAATAAATTTTAAAAATATACGACTGTTGTTCTACACGTTTACTAATTTATTTTGATATTATTGCGGCTAGGCAGAGTTATTCTGGAACGTGCCGTTTTGAAGCCAGGAAACCACGAAAGAAGCTGAAAAATGGCCAGCACCTCTTTTTAATGACTAGGAAGTAGATAATAATTTCATTAATACATACACAGAACGCAGATTAAAATATAACATGGTTTTATTTCAGATTAAAATGCAGTAATAAATTGTTTGGATGTTTCCAGTGCCGAAATTAATGAACCAGTTACAGTACTAAACGCTAATTAAAAAGATACAACTATTTTACAAAAAATACAATGTGTATAAAACAACTGATTTACCGGCGATAAACGTGTTTTAAAATGTTAGATCACCATCTCAATGAAAGAAGCTTGAGAAGTTCTTCCAACTGAAGTAACAATAGGATTTCAGTGTTGTTCACAAATTGAGAACAATTAGAAAAATAAAATTGATTTATTAAATAGATAAAAACCATTTATATTCCGATCTTTTTTCATACACATATTAAGAAACATCCTATCAGATTCAAGAAGAGATTGTATAAAACAGGATGTTTCTGAAAAAGAAACATTACCTCTTTCAATTAACTGTTTTGCATAAAGAGGGCAATAAAGCTATTAATTTGCTAATACATCCGAAACATGCTAAACCGTAAACATTAATTGTTGGTTGTCTATTTTATAATAGCTTTGAGACCTCCTTCTTTAACCTCCACCATTAACCAGTTTCTTAATTTATCGGTGAGGATCTTATTTAAATTAAATCGCAAATAACATCTACTCATAAAAGAAAAAATTAATATTCACAAACGTAAAGTTTTTTAGTATCAACATGCTTTATGAAAATTATTGTTTTATTTTTAAGAAAATGAAACTTTCATCCATTGAAAATTCATGTAAAGTTGAAACTTTATCGCGTTAATTTATGCAGCTTCTTCGAATAACACGAAATAGTCTGCGTTTGAAGGGTTGTAGTTTCCTTACAAAACATTTAATTGGAAAATACTATACCATGTGATTCAGTTTAGCTGTTTTAATGTAATATCATTGGTTTCACTGCAACGACGTTAATTTATGTAATTTCATTGTAATGAAACCAAAAACGTAAAATACTTAACTGATATTACATTAAAACACCTAAACTGAATCACCTGGTATAGTATTTTCTTAATATTGTGGATGCGAAATTTGCTTAATTTATTTTCAGTTAAAAATATAAAAGGTATTAAAAGATATGTATTTCATTCTCACATTGCTGTTAATGCATATATTACCTAATGTAGAATATTTAAATTAAAAAACTTTCAATATTTTCACAACTTAAGTATACCTACAATTTGTAAGTAGACTGAAATCCACACTGAGAATCAGCGATTCAGACAACATAACAATACCCTGTATTGTTAGGCGCAGTAGCGTTTAATAACATCAATTATCTTAGATTTGCAATAAAAGTTTGTGTTGCTTACCGAGAATCAAATTAAAATGATGTCAGGGGAGTTGCATTAAGGTTAGAATTACTATAAACTCATCGAGAACAAAAGAATATAGAAAGTTATAGTTTTCACTCCATGTTATAAAATTCATTAAAAGTCATTGTTCACCTTGATAAATTTTTTAAAGAGTAGGACATCTTAGGTTCAGAAAAATTATTTTCATTATCCTGAAAATAAACACAAATAAGCTCAAGTTTCTGTTAACAACCGTCATTTACTTCTCTAACTCATGACTCATGAGAATATGAAAAATTATACCAACAGTATCGAATTGATTTAAATAGGTTTCCATTTTTTTTTTAGTTTATCAATTGATAACTGTTAACAAAACATTGTATTATATTATTTTTAGTAACTGAAGCTTATTTCTGAACCACTGGTTTATCCGAGTAGCTTTTACACTGAATAAATGCGCCAGCTTGGAGAATATCTTAAAATCCGAAAGAAAACAATAAATCAGTTTCACTAGATGGCGATTTCATTTAAGAAGTAACTCAGTTCCAAGCTAGACCACGTGTTAATATCATGGAGGTACGACTGGAAAGCAGCTTATTATCAGGGAATGTGAATGTGATTACTTTATTTTCTCTCTTATTTTTCATCAGCCTCATTGTATAAAAAATTAATTCAAACTTAACGTGGCATTTGTTTTAACTTTTTGAGCTTCCCAATGCGATAAAATTAGGAAATAATGTCAACTTACAATTTATTTCAAACCATTAATAGATAATTATCCATAATTCAATAAAAAAAATCCCCACAATCCCCCTCAGTTGTTGTCCAGTTTCATGTAATGAAACAGGAATGGAGTAATGATTTTTTAGAAACATTTTCTTTAGTGTATACGTATACTACGTTCTGAAAAAAACGGAGTATTGAACAATTTTTATGAAATGATTAGAATTAGCGAAACTTAACGAGATATAAAAATGATTAAGTACGTGGTGTTTCGTTTTTTCAGAACGCAGTATATACGTCAATTAATTTTTAAACATCTGAAAAAGAAATTACAATTACAATTACATTACAAATCAACGGATTCCTTCAACAAAATACGATATTAGAACATTTGCTTTTGTATATGAAAAAAATGTCTAAATAATTAAATTAAAGGCATTTTCACATCTGTCAGTGGTATAATTCGGATTTCGCATTATTTCAATAGCTATAATAGGATAATAATTAGCGAAACATTGTCACAGTTGATTTTAAAAGTGAAATTTTTATCAATATTTTCTTATGAAATATAAAGAAGGTTGGTGAATTTTACAGCCTAATATTCTAATTCTAGTTAATATCTACTTAATTAGATTAGTTCTGATATTTTGGTTCCAAATATCATTTGATTCATTATAGAAATTAATTTGGCCGCACAATAAAATCCCATTAAATCAATGCTTTATAAATTTTTGTAATTACAAAATTCGTTCGTTTCGTGAAAAAACTGATTTGCATTACATGAATACTGCCTGAAATTAAAAATTTCAGTATGTGAGCCGTTATATTTCCCTCTCTAGATGTGCATCGTTACACATACTAACAATAGCCTGTTAAGGAGATATTTCTTTTATGAAACATGCTATATTCAATTCCGTTTAATTAGCTCTAAATTTAGTGCTTACTAAGAAACAAACAAAACAAAATAATGAATCGTATTTTTAAGAAACGAAAATATATTTTTTTTAATTTAAGAGAATTAGGGAATGATATTCATGAACCAAATAACTTCGCCTATAAGAATTTATCAGTAACACTACACAACATAGATTTAGCCACAAAACCTGCTTTCAATTTGCATTTCTCCACAAAATTAATAAATAAAAGAAATGTTTTCTAAATGCAGTTTGCTTTTAAAGATAGAATGCATGGAATGCAGCGCATATAACGAGTTGTGTTTCAATCAACTCTGCTGTAAACGCATTTATAACTGAAATGACATTGTTAAAGAAGCTTAGTGAACAAATATTAAAAATTCGTGCTTTTAAGAAATCCGGAAGCAGTTAAGTTCAGAAATGTCTCAAAGTTTAATCAAATACTTTGTGGATACACTATATTCACTAATGCTTGATTTATACGTTATACGTTTATACCGAAGGTGGAAGAATTTTTTCATTATTATTATCCACTTTACCCTCCACCACTCCCATGGCCTTTAACCGGACTCCACATATTATCACGGATATCGCTATCAAGTGATAATTTCAATCCAGCGTAATTACCGTCGTCTCGCCGCATTTTAATTATTATTTTGAATTAGTTCATCGCCAGTGTTCAATAAATAAAAAATAAATAATAAATAATAAATAAATAATAAATTTTCTTTTAAACTTAAAGTGTTTATGTACTGTTCAAGATTCCAGGAATTTTTAATTGGAATAGAAAGTTGTAAATATTTGTCAATTTTTGTAATCAGTTTTATCAAGGTGGAAAATAGATTTTGTGAATTTGGTACATCAATATCTACGAGATATACTTGTAGATTATGTCTTTCAAATAAAATAATATCAGATCTGTTGCCGACGCATGTGTATCGGTTAAAATAGTTCTGTTGTTTATCAAATAACTACTTAGTGTGTATTGAAAGTACTGCTTACGATTCTTGCGTTAGATTATATTTTAGGGCTAATTATCCATGATCAATTTTGGCAAACATATGCCTTTTTTTTTGTAGTTTGTACCAAAACAGAAGAAGATGGATTATTACTACTACGGTACTCAAATCTCTAATCCGTAATATGAACACCTTAAATTTAAAAGAAAATTTAATTGTTGAAACTCAAAAGGCCACATTATATATATTATATTACAATATAATATAATATAATATTATGCTCATGTCGTACGGTCAGAAAATTACATTGAACATTGAACTCTAGTGCTGAATTACATAAAAATGATACATAATTATAACGCGGCAAGACGGCGGTAATTACCCTGGATTAAAAGTATATCATTACTTGATAGCAATTTCCTTGATGATATGTGAATATCCGGCCTGATGGCCTTGCCGGATGGTGCTAGGTTTAACCAAATTATTACTATTAGCCATTGCAAATAGTTTTTAAGAGTGACTTACTTCATAGTCAGGACGTGTAGATGATAAATAGAGCGTATCTAACACTCGCAGCCAGAAATTTGTTGTTTAATATTTTTCGCCTTTTTTAATACGGTAAACTTTCAATATCGCTGCTTTACATTTTGTTTGATAACAAGGCACACATGCCGCTGCGTATAAAATTGTTCCGCCATTTCGATATTCGTGATGACCAAACAGAACAAAGTAATTGAATAACAGGAACGGTTCGCAAAAATTCCATGTATTAATAATTTGCATTTTTTTTCTGAATTTAAAAATAAAATCAACGAAATCGCCATCCATTACAATAATTAGAGCGAATTTTGTCCACATGTGATCGGGGTTGACTGAATTACTAATGGGTCAGAGCAGAGGGTAAATTTTTGCGAGCGTAAAAAACTCATACTCTTTTTTAAATTTTATGCAGATGTATATGTATATGATACATACATTATATGTGGATGATATACATGTATGGGGGAGAGGCTTTATGTTCAAAAGAGAAAATTATGGAACAGCTTTTTTTTAATTACAAAAAAAACACACATTAACATTTTCATTTTTAATATAAATAAGGCAAGAACTTTATTAAATTTTGCTTGACGCAATATAAGAATAATTTTAAAACTTGGCATCATTACCGAACAAGAACGACCATGACTTCTGGAAGTTTCAACTTATTTTCCGTTACTGAGGACGTCTATTCCTCAAGTAACTTTAGATTAGAAACGGAACAAGAGAAAATCGCACAAAGTTACTGCATAAACACCACGCATTCGTCAAAAAGAAATGTTTATGCTTCTTAGGAGCAAGTGGATTGGGGAAATTCAATTTGAGTAGATGACGAGACGCGAGTGAATAAATTAAGTATTGACCGAGCTGAAATAAATAGAAACTAATAAATTCTTATCATTCGTAGCATCGTACATTACCTTGTAATTTTCGTGTTAGCGCATCGACAGGAGCGAGTTCTCCACATTGATCTACACGAGGGGGCGATCGCAACGACGCCCCCCATTCAATCAAGCCCCAGGGAGGACGATTGACAATTTGTATCCATTATATTTATGTATTTTTACTAAGCCAACAGCAGGAGTGGATATTGCAGACCAGTTTTTTTTTTATATTTGGGAATAACGGCTAGCTCCGGGGCTTGATCGAGAGCCTATCCATTCGATATTTGATAACCAAATGTGATATATTTGATTTTTGCTTTGCTGCTTTGCGACCAACGAGTTCTCTCGAAGTATCATGATGAATTGGAATTTTTAAAACGGAATAAAGAGAATGCCAGATTCGAAAATGTAATCAATATCTATACTCCCTCACTCTACCCCCTTCTACCACAAACACACACACGTTAATTTATAAGTTTCAAGATATCACGGAGAGCAATTTTTGCGATCCGCTTTTTGACACGAAAAGTAATAAATATACCAATTTAATTGCTGGATTCTTTAATTGCGACAGTTGTTATTTATATCCACTAATATGTTAATATCCCTTTATATTCATGCAAATATTCCCGTTGTAATTACGATTTTAATCAAATGTCTTAATAAAATATGTACATTCGAAAATACTTACCGAAAGCTCTTGATAAGAACTGGCGCACCTATTCTGGCTGAAACTGAAACAGAAAAATTATTGTTCGTGTATTAGAGGTAAATTATTGTACAGAGGGGTGTTTAAAGCAAAGTAGGCCAACGTGAGGTAGTTCTAACTTACATATTTAAAATTAATTAGCTATTGATCTCTCGAACTCCCTTAACAACGAAAAGAGACACACCTAATCTTTTCATTTGTCTTTCTAATATAACTACTTCATTGACTTCCGAATTCTCAAGGCACAGTTACGCTTAATAACAGTAATTAACTACGTTAGAAAAAGCAGTTGTCTGCAAATAAAAAAAATGTAATAATTATTTTTAATCATGCAACATATAGACGCATAGAAGTCTGCAGATTCAAACTACTTTCCACTGTAACCCTACTCATAATATTAAATATTTTTTATTTCACCAAATCATGAGAACTACCCTCATCACGGCAATTATACGGTT
>QDEB01011149.1:964-12743 GCA_004193795.1 Asbolus verrucosus | reverse complement strand
CAATTAAAATTTACACACGTAAATCACACAAGGGTACAGGAGACCCCAATACAACTTTGATGTCTCACAACAACGACGTCTGAAAGAAACTGATGGAAATAACGGTTCCAGTGGGTGCACGGGGATATGAACTAAATTTACAGAAAATGTGGCANNTAAAACATTATCTCAAAAAAAAAATCTGCCGGGGTCCATAAGACCCCAGTGTGAGGTGCGAAGGTTAATAACACATCAACATTTTTGCAATTAAATTTTAATTTATTTGAGTTTTCTAGTTTTCATGAAAATTATTTGACGTCACTTCTACGTTAACGTGAAGTTTGTTGGTAGAATTATGTAATTTGATAAAAAGAGTTTCAAGATTTATTCCTCTCAAATTCAAATTATTTCTTCAAAAAACAAAATTAACAGGGCTAATGGTAGATGTCAGTATTCTTTAGTTACTGAAGTATATGTGATTCAGAATTAACTGAAATTATAACTGCAGTTGTGAAAACGAAATTTTTAAATGACTTATAGACCTATACCATAAGCAGTGGTCTAAATCAGGGTTCTATTTAAAACAGTTGCTGTACTGGAAACTGGGGATAGGTTTACGATAAATTGATTGATAAATTAGTCGATTAACAATTTAATTTCAAAAACTATTTCTAATTTTAAGTCCATGGTAAGCCTTCGACTTTCATGTAATGGAAAATTATTTTGCCCAAAATATACAAGACTGTATTAAAACGATATTTCTAGGAATTTTATTTGAAAAGTATGTCAAAATTGATTGAGTAATGTATTATTTACGAAGTTTTGAACATTAAGGAAATCAATATTTACTTCTGGCAACTCCTGGGTTTTGGGCCAGGGCCACATCCAAAACACTTTTCATCTGCCAAGAATGTTATCTAAAGTTGACGTTCGGTCAAAACTGCCGGAAAATTCGCGGTTCGCTCCCGCAAGGATGTTGACTATGTGTGGGATGATCCAAGTACAAGTGAGTGCTTGTGAAAGCGACTTCACTTCGCAGTGCATTACTTCGAACAACAAACCATCCCACCGAGATAAGTCGGACGACTCCGTTAAACTAGAACAACATCCATCCAATCTTACCGTGGTTTGAAGTGTCCCAACTCGCCGTATCTTCTCGAGGCGAACTGCGTCTGCACCGAAGGAGTTCCACACCAACTCCTCCGTTTATTATCCACGACCGAGGTCCCTGTCACGGGACTCAAACATAAACTGCCTCTTGTCCTCGGTAATCCGGTGTTATTATTAGGGCTCCTCAATCCGTTATCGAGCAAAGTTTCCGGCAGCATGATGATGGAGCTACATGTCACTACACTTGCGACATCAGACCTGCCACCTCACATCACCCACGCCCCTGTACACGACACAAATACACATACACTGCATTCGAGCGATACACCCAATACTAAACGAACAGATTAAAGAGGCAGGGGTGCGAGAGGGACTCGAGGATTATTGACGTTTGATAAAAGCTTTCCCATCATTTGTTGTAAGTGTGCAAGCTGTTGATGGGCAGATAAGATGTGAAGAGGGGTGATGGATGTCTGACGAAACATCGATAAGCCACTTTGACTTGGGCAATGACCCATTCGGAAAAAAGTGGCATGCTTGAAAAATGGGCGCGGATCTCACACACTGGATTTATATTGACAATAAATTTAAATTTGCGAAAACGCGTGCATGGCATTCGAAGAAGGCGCCGCTGCTTGCGATAACGCCAACATGACGTAACGCAGCTCTCTTGCTTTATTAACTTCAGGCGGTGGTGGTGCCGTTGTAATTACACAAACTCCGCCAAACAGATTAATAAACTTTGCCGTTAATGCAACAGTTCAAACTTTGATATTAACTGAGAATGTGCACGTAAAATTAATTGCTACAACGGTCTACACGCGGTATTGTCCGCCATTGCAGATACACTTGATTTCACCTAAGCGCTGCAGTTATAGAAATAAAAAAGGGACGGAGCTGTTCACTTCATATGAGGCAGAATGGGATAGGTGTAAAACCGCTATTACAACATGAAATCAAGTGTACAATACTTTTTGATCGACTCCATATAATTAACAAACAATGCGGAGACTATTAGAATCGCAGATCAATAACAACGTTATTTATAATGGTTTGGTAAATTGCAAACATTCTAGGTAAGACTGAGGCATAAAATAACAATTCAATAAAATCGCATGGCTCAATTTAATTTGAATTACAGTGAAATTGTCCAATTAACGATCGAGAACTTTATCTCGAGGGTACAGAAGCAGGAGAAGAATAATTAAAGCGACTTTATTATCTTCTACAAAAATATAATTGCAGTGAAACGTTCGGAAATCTTTCATTAAATACGTCTTCCATCAGTGAATATTAGAAAATATCACTGGTTCAAGGAAAAGTGCTATTCAAGCTGCTGCTACTTTTCTATTTATCAGAGTTCTAATCAAATTTGTACATAATGCAGTCTGGCATCTGCGTTCCAGAGTAATCAGATAATTAATTTAGATAGTGCTGCAGTCTCTCTTACCACTTGCAGACGTTTTCTACAATTTCAACTTAACAGTTGTAATTTAACTTTTGTCTAGCTGATAATTTCCATTTAGTTTTTATGCGTCATAAAAATTTAAAATTACAATTCATTAAAGCGCGAACTGTTTGATTTTAATCGACTTTGGAAACAAAAACCAACAATTTTTATGCATTTTTCCTGGATTTTATTACATCCTCTAGTGGCCGGTATTCAATAAAATGACTTATAATTAGTCAATTAATATTTTTTAGTGCTATTTTTTTTTAATGACTCATTTCAGTACAATCTTGTATTGCTAAAGAACAGTTTACAGTTTTTTAGAAAGTTAAAATTAAATTTTAAAACCGCTTTGGGAATTTTTCAAATAGGAACTTAATAAGTGGTTTTTATAAAATGTATTACACATATAATTTTTGGTGTTAAAAATGAAAAATGTAAGTTTTTCAAGTTTGAGAAATAGTAAATTGAAGTAAGAATAAAACACTTTTAAAATAAACGTTAAAAAAAGTATCGTTTTTAGTAAATCAAAGAAATGTAGACGTTCTTCAGTTTTTTGTCTGAAATCCAAAATAAATAAATTTTATATTTTACTGGCAAATTTTACAAAGATTTTCTTGGTTTTTCAAAATTTTATTGGATGTGTAATTTGACGCAAATTTGAATCTAATATTTGTCAACTATGGAATAGATATCAACATTTTAATTTCTGGAATTTGCTGACAACATAAATACAATTATACATGTTCCTGACATGAGTAGTAGTTTCCCATTAATGACAAATTAATTATAACATAATGGTGTTAATGAGATTAGAATTTAAAAAGAAAAAACCAAATACCATTTCCCTATATGCACGTAAACTACTTAACATTTGAGAGAAGACAGAATATGCCATAAATAACTGTGAAATGACTCAATTTAATGGATGGATCTACATTCTCACATTCCAGGCTTTTTGATCACCTCTGTTAGAAGCTATAATACATCATACGGTTTTCAGTTTAGCATATCCTAAAAGGAAAAGTACTTTCGAGAAATGTTTTAATAAAACAATATGTATGTCGTGTTTTTTTCTTAACACATAGGTGTCCTAGAATGAAGATTGGGAAATCGTTGTAAACATTATTTTGAACAAAATTTTAAATGCTTTTAGATTTCGGGCACAAATACTCAATTGCAACACCCTTTTTAGAAAAATTAAATGATTTTGTTACGATAAAATGGAAGCAAGGAAATAGTAAGAATTTTTGATTATTATCATAATTATATCTCTACGTGCTTTTTAGCAACTATTTAAGGTTATTTACTGTTATATACAAAGGGTCTAGAGCTGCCATTTTCAACTGCTTAAATTCAAAAATTAAAAATAACAGACTCTTCAATTATTAACAAACTCTGTGAAAACAATATTATCAACGATTTTCTGAAATTCTGTACTTTTTTTCTAGGACACCTCATCCTCATCCTCATACTTTTTAAAAACATTTATACATTCATTAATCAGTAAATTTGCAAACACTTGTCAGAACTGGGAAAATCAAATGTGAATTTGACTTAACCCACTGAACTAACGAGGAGACATAAGCAGTAAGTTACAGAGACATTGAATTTCATTTAGGTCAATTTTGTCCTTAGGTGGAGGTAACAATTTACAATAGAAAGATCGATATTTTAAGTTAGGTGCTACGTTTTTTTTGAATTCTTGGTGGTCAAAAATATTTTTAAAAAGTCAAAATGATGCATTTTTAAGCTGCACATTTTAAAAACAACATGTTAGAAAAAACAAGAACAATTTTGTTTTTCTTTTCTTTTCAACATTTTGTCGAGAAAGTCCAGAAAATATCCCGTCCCTTTGCCTCTCCATTTTGCATTCGCATATTGGGGAGATGGCACGACCTAGCCGCTTGGAAAAAAGAATTCGTAAATATTTACCCTTGAAAATAAAATGATAAACCAACAACTAACCCGAAAATAATTTAAGTCAAACAGTTTTTTGGGTGATTTAGCGAAATTCATTGGAAATCTAAATAAAAAAATTCATCCTCAGTTACATAAGCATCTCGTTTTTAACAACAGACTTCCACTTCCTAAGTAATGAATCAATCTGGCTCGAAAACCCTGAAACGTGTGTCAGCTTTAACACTGCAACTTTCAATAACTCAAGGTGGGCGTCAACATGCCCGGAGCAGAACCTATCCTTTATCCGTATTTCTTGTTCAAGGGCCCTAATTGTATGAAATCCAGGAGAAGAAAAACAGATTAATAATACACAGACGTCTTCTTGAACAAATCCGTTTGATGTTTGCATAAAAAAAATAATTAAAGAGCTACTCGTAATTCAGTCGAGAGCATATTATAATTAGGTGGCCTCAGGCATACATCCAACGTGGATACGGCAATTCCGCTTTGTTTTTCGTTGGAAATACGGAGTTTTGCTTTATCGAGTGTGAATAATCGCTACAGTGAAAGTGGCATTAAAAATGGAAACCATACAAAAACAGTGTCACATAAGAAACCAAACCACCGCCATATTGCAATGTTTACTTTTTACAACAACATTACATCACTGACACCATAAAAAATTAATATTTTCACATGCTGTTTCTACGGCTCGGCATATTTTTTCAAGAAAACTATCAAACAGTCAAGTTTAAAGATAACAAATCGTGTCGCAACAAGCACACCATGAATGGAATGTCGTTGATGAAACTCAATTAAAATTAATTGTGAGAAGGCAAACGGCTTTTAACTCGTTGTCGCAAAAACATCCAGTATCGTAAGTATTATATCGGGTCGAATTAATTATTTTGACAGTTATTTATAGGTTACGTGACCCGGGTAAGTGATGAATAAGCGGAAGGGAACTCCTGAAAACACATAACTCAATTAATACAAAAACTCGAGCAATAGACCAGCAATTTTCAATGGAAATGGCGACATTCCATGATGAAATAAGTGTCCTATCGAATTTAGGCGGTTGTTTTCAACCTGAAACTCAGAAGAATCACGCAAAGCGGTTATTGTTCCTCCTGAAATGCGATTTTTTCAGGACACGTTTACAACTTTTTGAAACTATAAAACGCTTTTCTTTCATCACATCAAGTTACACAAGAGCAATAAAGGGGTGAAATTTCGTCGATAAAAAGAAGCGATAACTAGAGAAAACAAAGTGGCAAGTGATTAAACGCAGGAGAAAGCCGTACATTTGATTACATCCTACAGTAAAAATGAAAACTTGACAAAAAATTGCTTATATGATCAACCAAAAAAAAAGATCAAGACTGTATTCGAAGGCTGGTTAAATCAATTTCTATTTAATTTATTACCAATTAACATTAATATTATACAATTCTAATTGCAGCAAGAGCTGTTGACACAAAATTTTACTTAACATGGTCAATTCTTATCCCATTTGTCATATATTTTCTCTCATATTTATTTATTCATTTCACATAAAAGGGGCAGAGCTGGTAAAAGACAAAAGTTTCAGATGCATGCAGCGTCACTGGATAATGATGTACTTCTTTCATTTTACGAGCTCTATGTAATAGTTAACACGCAACACAATTTTTAATCGAAAATAGTAACATTTATCATTTTTAGTAATTTTAGTATTTTAACTGATGTAGGTAGATAGTGTTTCTGAACATATATATTTGATTACTTCTTTGCCACCAAAAAGTACATTCCACCTTTAATTTTTACAGTAAATTATGTGTTTAAATGTGTACATTACTTTGAAATCAAATTATTTCTCTCGTATTCTGTATCAATATAAATATTCTTTAATTATTTGGGAAATGACAATGAAATTATATTTAATATCTGCTTCAGAGATTGTCGTACATATAATTTATTCTCATCATAAAAAAATATGAAATGGTTTGAGACTTCACAATTTTTACAGTCTGTTCTTTAATTTACAAATGTTTCATCAAAATTTACAACAGCTGTGATAAAATTAACACTTATTAGGATGTCAGAATTAACCTACAGTAGTCGCATTAGGCGAAAGTCGATTTAAAAATGTCCAATAATGGAAGGCCAAGCGCCATTTATGTACCGACCACAAAAATTTGACTATCAGAATAACCCTATTTATAAGGAAAAGTGAATGTCTTTGAATAACTGAATAAATTCCATTTGAAAAATTTGGTCGCCACGAAAAATAACACTGGAAAAAAATTAAAATAGTACAGTTCAAAATAACAGCTAATTACAGGTTTGATTACTACTGGAATTTCCATTATGACAGTTGTCTTCAGTGCACCTAATTTTTCTCTAACGGTCAAATTTATTCAAATGGGCTGCTATTTTTGAATAATACATGAACAGAAATATTCGTTAAGAATAAAATAATAATTAGCATTAATAAACGTACAATTTTAAAAAAGCCAGTTTATTTAATACTACATTTCAAATACGTATTAAACGTGTTAAATATCCATCGCAATCGAGATTCATTGTTCATTGTGAATCGGACTGTGACTGATTTAAAATGTCGACAGAATAAAATCATAACAAAAGCGATCTTATTTCAGTAACATCGAGAGTAAAATCCTTCTAAAATTGTACTCAAACAGTATCTTATTTCTACACTTTTTTCTGTTATAGTAATAGTGTGACGTGACAAATTATTTTATTTTTTTAATGGATAGGCATCCGATTATCATACGTAATGTAGGTAATCATTGTGAGCACCCACATGTGTTAAACGGCCGAAATAAGGGAAACATTTTTGTTTACAACACAACGTTACCGACTTTTAAAGAGAAAAATACTACGCAAGCCACTGCCCAATTATAATTATAAAAATTTGAGAGGTGGCAAAATATTTTTTGTAGGAAAGGTATTATGTGGCACGTTCAATCGTTAATGATCACTCTGTAGAAGCTTATGTTATCCTATTTTTCTCTATTTTTGGTTTTTTGTGACAACTGTATAACCATTTTCATTAATTTGAATTTCCCATAAAAAGTAGGATTTTCTTGTGTGGCTATGGCTCATGTAGTCCAAACAAATAAAAATATATTTAACAGTACTAATTAATACGAGTTTTTTAAGTGTACTCAGGATGTTTTTTGAGGTCCTTGTACTTTAAATTTTAAACGTAAACTTCGTTTATTGTATTATCAATTATGACTTGTTAACAAAATGAAGTGAGGGGAACATGGTAAAAATCTACCCAAATCATTGTGGACGCTTATCAGCCTTCCTTGAAGACCGCAAAAATTCCTTGGTTCACCACTCGACGGACAAATAATCAGATTATGACCTGAATCCTAAACAAGTGGAACAAAAACAACGATAAGCTCTGATAAATAAAGTTACACATTTCCTTAATTAATCGCAAGCAATGTCAATGTAAAACTATCACTAATAAATATTAAAACGGGCTTCACGATGACGATTGCTCCTCTCGTTTCTATTCGCTCTCCTCCAAATAAATTTCTAATTGTAGTTAAAATATACAAAAAGGCCGGATATTCACAGTTGAGATTGCGGCCGGAAATGGATACGTTGTGAATTTTCACGGGTTCTACACATGCTTTTCTATGTTATTGTTAACGTTCGTATTTATGAGATGCTTTAATTAAGCAAGTTTTGATTATGGGTGAGCTTTTACGAGCTTCACTAATGTCATTCGGCGTGCATCGGTTATATTGCGAAATAATATAATGTTAACAAACCTAACGGACCATGAAAGATGGCGTATGATTGGATCTTTTGAAGTAGCGAATAAATCAAACAACCCCCGGGGCATAAAATATACATGGGAGCTTCCAGCAGTCTCAAAGCTCGGTTTCAAAGAGAACCGTTCAACAATAAATTGAATTTGTCGAAGCACTATTTAGTTATTATCTTCCTACACGACACACCATGGGAATAAAATTGGAAATTTTTCGTTACTTTCACTGTTGTTTTGAATGTTGAAAAGTTTTTATGGGCAACCGTGAATGTCGATGTGATATTTAAATTTAAACCAAGGTCGACTGCACTTACTAGTCTACGTTTACTTGCTCACAGTGGCAAAATGTAATTATAATCTCCAGACTTGCGTTATTTAGTACCCACTATTGTCTTACATCCGTGTCAAAGCCAAAATAGTAAAAGTACCCAGACGCAATTAACCCACTTCGTTCTAATTTAACAAAAATACAAATTTGCAAATTCATAACGTGATTGGATGAAATCAAGTTTCATTTTTGCTGCTTACTCAAAGTCCAAATACGGCCAACACTGCTTAATTAATTCAAACGAAATCGTTGCAATGTGGCCTCAAATTTTATGTAATTCTAATCGGTTGGAATTATAAAACGGGTGCGTCGATGGCATTACTATATTGACAGATATTTTATTTATGGCAAACATCCAACTTTCATTTAAAAGCGATGAGTAAACGAATGTTCCACTTAAATTTTACAATGCAACTTTGTTTGAGCAGCGAGCACCGATAGTGATGGGTGGTGAAATTTGAGATAATGACAATTGAACAATTTGTTTTTATATCCATTTTCACAGTCGGTGAAATTTAATTGCGTTTGATGGCCGATAAAAATAAGAAATGAAATGGACATTATTTGTTGAACTTTGGCTTTCATTAACGATTGATAGTTTCGGGTCAGATACTTTTTTCAAAATTGAACGAATAACAAATTGTTGAAATCGATTACTAAAAACAATGAAGTCAGTCTAAAGAACGGAAAATCGAAGTTATTCCATTAAATGTTGTATAAGAGAATTTCGAATACGAAAACAAACTTCTCAATGTTCTCCGAGTGGGAGCGTTTCGAAATTATCTTATTGCTTGGCATTCATAAAAAAAAGTTGAAGTATACCTGTAGGGCAAAAAAAAGATATAAGAAAGTAAAATCGAAGATATTAATACTTGATGAAAAAAAATTACGAATGTACTTTAAATTTAAATTTTCAAACTCCACCCACAACTTTTGCAATTGTAGATCATCAATGCGGATACTTTGAAGTTTTTAAATCAGTAATTAAAATGGAAAATGCAATTGGGAAAAGACGTAGAAATGTTCGACATTTATCGTTTCCTCATACTTTCTTTTAAAATTAAGTAATAATTACTGAGATTATGCCAAATGGCCTTGAATAATTATTCTAATGCCACTTGTTTCCTTATTTAGTACCACAACTGTGAGCATAATTTACAATTTATTACACTTTTCGAAAAGGTTATTTAAATTCACTTAGCCGATGCCATTAAATTCAACTTTCCATGAAAAACTGGTGTAAGATCCCAGCTTGATTGATGATTTGGTTATTTGTTCCTCGTTATCTACAGATTGCCATCCGGATTTAATTTCGGTGAGACGTCGCTAATAAGATCGGCTTTCGTGCCAAAAGGCCAATCTTATCAAAATTCCGCATGTAATTTGTCCTTGCTTGCCGGTTTCCGGATTACTAATATAGTCATTACTATCGGGGACACGTCTGTTTGTTCCTTTATGCAACAGATTGGCTATCTGCTTAAATACTAATAGTTCTATGGTCCATTCACTCATTTCTCAATCAAACTCGCTTGCGATCGTGATGAAACATATATGGGTTGACGTGCAAGAAGATATCCGGGTTGTGTTCAATTGATATGTCTGCAGGAAAATTGGGAATCGAAAGAATTCGTGTGGGTTGTTATGAAATTTTTGAGTGTTTGTAGTAGGTGTATCGCTCCAAATACAAAAAGAAGTTTTGTTCTGAGCTAATTCTGGACACAATACAAGCAAAAGGGTGAATGAACTTTAATTGACTGCTGATGTGACGAATTTTTATGTGACAGCGAAGCGTTTTTCGGATAACTAAAACTAAAATCGATAGAGGAGAGCTTCGAAAAAATTGGAAACCATACGGCGTCCGACGACTTCCAAGTTTCATTGACTATTGCAAGAAAAGCTAATGTTGGATATTTTGCAATCTCCCCGTTTTAAATGTGTGACGTAAACGGTCGAAGAAAGTCATCAAAGTTCATTCTTCTTTGGAGGACACCCCCAAAAACTAATTTAAATAAATTGCCGGAACAATAGCTGGTGATTACGCTGATGACTAAACAAAGACATTCTTGATGGACTTAATTGAGCAAATAATTACGTAAAAAAATTATGTCTTTCGGCAATTAGTCCAACGTTCGAATGTTGCTAAATTAGCTCAGAACATCACGAAGTGGCCATCCCGATCATACCTTCGGACAATCCCAACCACACGACCACCACTACAACGTGTCACAACTGGGAACTGTTTCGGCAATCGACGCGAACCTCTCCCGAAGAGCTCGCGAACTGAACTGCAGAAAACCGGCATAGCAGGAGAGAGCATGCACGCAGCAGGAGTCGCTCCCGTTAACAGACAAGCGCGTGCCCAACTCCGATAGTGCACATTGTAATCGTTGGATAGTGAAACCTGGTGGACGAACGATAACACAGATTATGTTTAGTTAATTGATGGTGTTGTGGTAGACACTCAATCGGAATTGATAGCACATAACATACGCCGATGGGCTGGTGACTAAGACCATGCATAGATATGGCACAATAATGATGATGAAGTGGATAGGGCAATGCTGCTGAATGTAATAAATCTCACAACATTGCACTATCTGCAACCTCACATACATAAAACGCAGTAATATATTAATTACAAATTCTGATTCAAACAACGCGCCAGACAGAGAGATGGAACGAGAGATGAAAAAGTTTAATAAATTGTCTGGCTGTGGCACCTCAATTTATTGTCAATTATTTAGGAATTTTTTTGGGCGCTGGCAGTATAAACAAGGGTTGCATGATGGTGGGAGAAGAAAGTACTGTTTATAGGAAATTTCTCTACTATATACATTGTTATTAACACTAACAATAATATTATCTGCATTAATAGGATGTTATTGTCATGTTAAAGCTTGAATCACCACTTCCCTTTACCTACTTTCACACTGGTAATTTGTCAAGTATTTTCCGCCAAATACATTTTACCATTTGCAAAAACTTGGTGATGCAGGTTTGTATACAAATTTAAGTGTACCTGGATTAGGCGATTTTTTAATTTAAATCATTTTGATATTAAAAAAAATCCTTTTTGTATTTACTTCTGCATATATACTAATTTTTTCATTTCTCATCAGAAGTATGTACATATCTAATGGCGCTACGCCTACGAGGAACAATGGTTTTTTGTTGCCTTTGAGAAATACTTCACTAACTGCAATTTTAGGTGCAAGACCAC
>QDEB01011147.1:0-14919 GCA_004193795.1 Asbolus verrucosus | reverse complement strand
AATTTTACGGCATTCCAAGCGAATTTGATAATGAAACTTGATAATCATGCGTAAGATTCAAATGTAAATCTAAAATTAATCCATTTAAACTTTTAGCATCAAAAACAGCGATTTTCAATTTCATGTTTCGGAAACTAACAAAGAAAAAAATAAGTCTCTAATATCACTATATAAAATTTTATCAAAATTGATTAAATAAAAAAGTTAAAGGGGTGGGGGGGGTTCGGTGGGACACCCGGTATATTGATATTGAAAAAAATCTGTTGCAATTAATTATTTTTATGAGTATGAGGTGCCTCTGATGTGATAAACTATATTAGTCCATTTCAAACCAATTTTTTAGGGTTTTATAAGAACACAATATTACAAAAATATTCCCGAATTTTATTTTATTCTTTTGTCTTATACCTTTTCACTATTTTATGAAGTGGGCACGTTTAATTATTAATCAATATGTGCTGAATATGTTTCGATATTTCACGATATTCCACATTTACTACAGTCTACATTTCGTTGTCAATACCTTTTGAAGGTTTAAAAAATTCTATGTGGATAATGTGGACTGTAATCATTACTTTTTTTATAATATATTGCAGTAAATTGGAGCAACATGAGATGAATAAATTTCGTTAAATTACGGGAAGTTACAAACCTCTTGCCATTTTTTGGTTCTTTTGTTACCGAAATGTGTAGTGTTCAGTCTGAAGTTAAGTTATACAGCACAATAATTCAAATTAATTGAAACAACATTGAAATATTGAATCATGTAGTATTGAATAAGCAACACATAACTCGTAAACTAATGATTTTTAATAGTGATATTTGGCGTAGGCATCTTTAATAACATTAAAAGTTAATATTGCCTTACGGTGTACCATAGCTGTTGTTGCCAAAATTCTTACGTACTACCTAATGACTTAAGAACTAAATGTAAATAGATTAATTATAATAGATAAAAATAATAATGGGCCAGTAACTCTATTAGCTTAAGTAATATTAACATAACTCATTACAAAAAGTAACATAATAAGTTCTGAAGATGGTTTTTTATCTCTAAAAAATTTTTCCACAAGATTTTTCCAAGTTTTAGCTTGCTTCTAATTGTGCAACATCATAGTATAGCTTGTTTTAAAATTTTAAAAATATTTGAATTGGTTTCTTTAATTATAATCGATATATTTGTATGACCTCTACAAGAAAAAATAAGTTTATTTTTCATTAGAAATCAAATGTCTATCTAAAAACAAAATTTTAATAATGGAGGAATTTTAAAGCACGTGTTACGAACTTTTTTTAAATTACTTTTTTTTTCAGTGTGGGCTGTAAATATAATAAAATGAACATACAGATTTCAATGAAAAAATAAATTTCAATATTATGTTATCAATCGTATAAAAAGAAAATTTCACATTATGTATATCAGTTAAAAGGTTACCTAATAATAATCAAAGTTAATATTGAATCACCATTATATGTCTATTGAGAAATTCCATTTTTCAGATTCAAATTTCTCTTTCACTTTAAAAATTTTAGTTGGAATGAAAACATTAAATCATTAGGCGTAAAATATACAATGAGTTTTTCAAAATGTTTCAAATTTTTAGGTTATGCAACAGTATTTTCCAATCCTTTCAAAGAGAATTCATCTCTTGAATTTGCCACACATTTTTTGTAGTAAATTCTGTAAATACTTCAAAAAAGAGAGCAGTTTTATTCTATTGTTAAATAATGACACCTTAAACTTATAGACTGTCAATTTGTTCGTAACTTTTTCTTTTTTGTTTAAAAGTTGATCTTACATATCTGATTCAACCATTCCAAAATATTTGATTATTTAAGATAATAAATATTTTGTCCTTTCGTCTCTCTTGTTTTCCATCCAAATTTAAGCAAACTGTATAGAACAGTATTCATGATGCTTATATTACTTATCGCATCTCTATCTCTACAAATGGCAGTGTTTCAGAATGTTACTGATAAACTGAGGGTAGAATAATAAAGCAAAATTAAGTAAAGTATCTTAATAAAGGTACGTGTATGTTCGATTTCTCTTTGTTTTTAAGATGTAATTTTCTGAATTATCCACTGTTGTAACCATATGTTCCATTATTCATATTTTATGAATGCATTATACTCTAAATTCATGGCAATGTGGACATTTGTGCCGTGTTTACAATCACAACCATAACGATTTAATTAAAAACAAAATAATAAAAAATTATATATCGTGAAATTCAATAAATTTCAATTTTAACTTTACAGAAAAAAAATGTGTATTATGTATATTTCTTTTGAGTTGGAGAGTATATTTGGTAATAAATATTCATAAAATAATCTTTAGGAAAAAAAGGAGTGTGCAGTAATTTATCGACTGTTTAGAAAAAAAAAAAAATAGATTTAATGACTATACATATCCATTAAATTCCTCATTTAAATTTAATACGTCTTTACAGTCAAGTAAAAATCAAGTTTTATTTATATTTTGTTCGCCCGTTACTAAAAATTAAGTAATTTATAAAATGTTTTCAGTTTTCAAATAACAGTGAATTATTTTGAATATTGAAAATAAATAAAAAATAGGTACTTAGTTGTACGTACCTTCCATTTCTTTAATGTTAAGTTTAAAAAAGAAAGTTGTTAAAATATGTATTTTAATCCATATTTGTGCTATCATAATCTATTACAATTTGTGTAATAAATGTGTAAATTACGTGAAAACTAATTTTTTGATTTCGAGTTTTAGAATTTTAAGATTTATATTTTTTTAATGTTTCATAATATAGCGCAATATTAGAAAATATTTGCAATCTGTAGATACACAAATAGAAACGAATATACTTAAACTTGGTACAAAACCAATGCGATAATTTCCTTGTATTTTTACATTT
Organism: Asbolus verrucosus; assembly: GCA_004193795.1. Taxonomy (NCBI): domain Eukaryota; kingdom Metazoa; phylum Arthropoda; class Insecta; order Coleoptera; family Tenebrionidae; genus Asbolus; species Asbolus verrucosus. The sequence goes on along the minus strand of QDEB01011147.1, from coordinate 12,031 downwards.
TTCTTTTGTATTTGTTCAACATAATAATAAAATGGACCATGAACTCAACTTTAAATCGATTTCTCAAGCAACACATTGTTTTTAATTAAACAACATTAAACTACCAAATAAAAAGATGCAAAGTAATATTAAGTATAAGTTGCAGAAAACAAGCTGAGGCACTAAATTTTACTTTTTTTAGCCAATCCTTTTTTCTGGCCATATTGTATAATTATTATGATTATCGACTTCACGTGATCTGGAAAATAGCTGGGCGGATAAAAATAAATTTTCCCACATACATTGAAACATTGTTTTAATAATTTTATTCCATATTATCTGAAGAACAACAATGGCAGAAAAAATATTTTCACCAAATATTTTATGAAAAAAGTAAATGAGAACATTGCTCTAAATATTTTAATATAGATAACAGCGACTAACAAGGTGAAAATTGTAAACATTTGTCAGATTTCTAAAAAAAAAAATACTGTTTTTAATATTTAATCGAATCGAGCCTTTGATTGGACAGTGAATGGTTAACTAAGCAAAAATAAACTTTCATTTTGGTTATTAACTTAATGAAATAGAAACTTTGTTAATATGGAAATGCATATCTAAATCTACATTCACTATATTTACAAGAGATGGATCGTATTTAGTTTTGATACCGATCACTTTAAATACATTTTGACTGTACATGACTTTTCCGTTGTTTAAATATTAAAAATTTAAATGAACTAGTAAGAGTTATTTTGATGTCCACACATAATAACAACACAATAATGCCAGACATTGATACTTCTTCATGGAAGTCTTTTTAGTTTTGATAATATTAATGACATAAAAATATACATTAATTGTGATAAGTAAGATTAAATTATCCTTTATGCATCTACATCGTTTTATTTGCCAAAATAAAGGGTTACTGACCCTTATTTTTGAAGATTATTTCATTTTTAGATAATGTAACAAATTATTGTTTCAGTTTATATGAGTCATATACTCTTCTAAGTAACAAGGCTACACCTTATTAATTTCCGTGAAGAATTCGTTATTAATGGTCAAGGATCGGATTTAATCAACAAAATGATAAATTACAGATTAGATTTAATTAAAATTACACATATCTTGGCTATGGTATTTGACATTGACAAAGCGAATATAAATTTAAGATGTTATAATCAATAAATTTTGCAATTTTGCAAGGAAATATTATTTAATTCACTTTCTTTGAAAGAAACTTACAAGAAAATGTCTTTCATACTGAAATTAATAATTTAATTTTCAGTTTTATGTTGTGTGGAAGATTTTATCAACAGAAACATCATTGTGACTTAATGATTAGTTTAAATTTTAAAGTCAACAGGAAAAAGAAGTGCAACTTGAATCGAATTAAGTAAATATCTAACGAAAAAATAATTTCTCCGTTTTATAAAATTTCCAACGTAATTAGTAAAAATGTTTTAACATAATTTATATTTTATTTTTTCTATTATTATTTATAATTAAAATTAAAATAAGGACCTATATATTCCCATTATTAAAGGGTTGAAAGTCGAAGCTTGTGAATCTTTAATTTTTAGTAGAACTTTGAAGTCGATGTATTTTCGAAATCAGTAGATTTCCTCTCTATTTATTTATTATGGACGTAGGACCTACACTTAAAATTAACGCACTTGCATTATTGCAAACATTCCAATGGAAAGACAGAATGCCAAATAAAGTAAAGAAATAGCTGCATAAGTTGGATTTTCTTCATTATTTTATTAATTTTTGTTAATAAAATAGTCAAATAGATAATCTGGTTACTACTTTCAGTACATTTTAATTAGGTTTTTAAAATTACAACAGAAACAAAGAACATTTTTTAGCAAAATTAAGGAGACTAATTTTATCTCATTTTTAAAAATAATTTTGTTAACAAAACAATCAATAATTAATTAATAAATCAAATCAATAATTAAATTATTTCTTTCATCATATCTTCATCAGAATTTTTGAATACTTTGAAACCACTTAACACAAAGTTTTATCTTAAGAATGTACATATCTATAATATATCTTCGGTTAAAAAATACACTTGCGAAAATGTATTATAATGTTCAAAATATTACTTTAAACTTAAATAAGGTTTTCACATTTTCTTTTTACTCAATCTTGAAACTTAGGGTTCTTGTTCAGTTTAATTGATGCTTCGTTTCATTGCGAAAGCCACCCCTATATGCATCGTAATGTAACAAAATAACGATAATTATAATAATTATATTGGAAAACGTATATCCTCCAACAAAAAATTGTCATTTTTTTCTCTTTGACTTTGACTTTTGTAATTTTGTAACTTGCAGTTGTAAGTCGACAGACGAAGTCGGATCCAAATTGGGTTCAACTAATCAAAAATTTTATAGTTCCTGCCTTGTTGGCCTTGATTTTGGAAACCTCATTTTTAGAATAAGTTGCAGCATATTTTATTAGTTTTATATACGAAAAAGCAATAAAATTTGACGATATTATCTTGAATTTTATTATATTTAAAGGCTCAGAGTCCATCTCTCCTTGATGCGCAATATCTTCATGTCATATTAGCTTTCTGGATCGAGGCAAGCAATGCATATATCAAAGTAGCATTTCGATATCTTCAACCATTTGCGAGAAAATTTGATATTTTTCTTGAGGCTTCAACAGCTAATAATGGACGCGTGAAGTAACAGATTCCAATTTTTCTGTTTTTGTGTGCTATACGTTATTTGTGACAAACCTACAAAGTTTGATAAATTTATCTTAAGTAATAACGAAGTGGGGGTGCCCACAGTCCTTGAGGGTACAATTGCCCATTAATGAGCTTCAACCGAGAAAGAATCTGTATAAGAAATTTAGCACGAAAAGTAAAAGCATTTTCTTTTATCGCTCGGATGGCCTAGACGAGCGAACGAACGACAAACCTAAAAACAATAACGCTTTTCACTAATGCTTCTGCATTAATAGTATTTTTTGCTGGTTTTCCTACATAAAAAACTTATTTTCAAATAAGTAGTGAAAGAACTAAGTGAAAATATAACCTGATTATAAAAGTGGAGGAAATTTTAAACATACGATACTTTTTTTTTTAATGTTCTCGGAATGTTGTGTTTTGACCACCCATCTTTCTAAAAATTATATTTTATTTAAAAAGTTGTCGATACTTTACTGTTTTAAGAGCTTTTGATAGTAACTAAAATATGCATTAAATTAGATGTAGAATTAATTTTGAAATAGAGTTAATGTGTCCATTTCACTTGTGAAGGGCTGTCTGATTAAATTTAATAGATTTGCAACAGCCTATATATCCTCATCAGCTATTGGACGTGGGCTGTAATCATACTGTTTAAATAAAATATTTGAACAGGCCGGTTAAAATTAACGGTCAGGGGTTGTTTAATCCTCTTATTCCTTATGTGCGAATAATCATCAAAATTTGACTTATAAATAACGAGAATGGATACATCTATAAAATTCAAGAGTTGCAAGCATGTATTCTATCATTTTGTAAATATAACTGTTAAGAAGAAAAAATTAAACAAACATGCATCTGCATATGACTACTCGTAGTTATCTATATATCTACCTCATCTGACCCCTCCTAAATTTTAAATATTTAAGTAGAGTCTCATTAACCCGAGCTTTCTCTTATAATTTGAATATCCTAATAGTTCGAACGGTTCTCGGGGATTAAAATATATAAATATATAAAATTTAAAAAATGATCGTTTAAATAACGTATCATACGTACTATTAGATCATTATGTAATACTTAATCCGTCACACATTTTTTTGAAAAAGGAAAATTCTAAATATTTTTCTAATAATAAATGCTTTTCATGGAAATATAATTTCCTATATAGAGTGAACATTAATGATTAAACGTGCCACATACCTTTTGCCAAGGTTTTTACATTTTTTACATTTTACTGCCTTTCGAATTTTATAATTATGGTTAACGTTTAGACAATGGTTTACGCAATATTTTTCTTTTTGACAACTGTATGAATCTTTTCAAAAGTCGGTATAAATCTTTCTCACGTTGTGTTGCAAAAAAAAATTTCACTTATTTGCACCGTTGCGTTGTAATATACATGTGGATGCCGGTAACAAATACCCACATTACACATGTAAATCGGGTACCTATTAAAATAATAGAATAAAATGTTTGTTACACGCGATTGCTATTTGTCAGATTTAACAGAAAAAAATTAAATGCAGGCATAACAAGCACGTGGAACTGGAATCCAATCTAATACCGTTTCATTGTTTTATCATTAATGATCACTCTGTAGATTTACTTGCTTGTTTGAAACTTTTCTGAATCAAACATTTGTGTGATTCAGAATTAATTGATTAATTTCGGGTTTTATACAGCAAGTAATTTAAGAAAGTAAAGGAAGAAACTAAAGTAAAAATTAAAAAATAGCTGACGTTTATACAAAAAGTAAGAAAATAATAAAGAATCAATCATAGTTTGCACATTGATCATATGCAGTGTTACATTTGAATTACCAAATTGTTTGACCAACAACGAGGAATGACAAGTTAGTTGAGCATGCGTATTTCGTCTTAAATTAAAATAAAATTGAAAAGATAAAGTTGATGAACTTCTTACTTTAAGTTCTTATCTTTTAATTTTTAATGTCTTACTCACATATAAACGCTTACACATTGTTAAATTACTTGCCTATAAACTAGGCATAAAAGGTTAATGCAAAAATTTACCATTTTTATGTGCGATTGCTGAAATTTGAAAATTGTATCTTTTTAGAAAATAAAAGATTTTTTTAAAACTACCACAATAAGAGATTTAAATTCGTTTAGAATTAAACGATTTATTTAAATTAAGATACTTGTACCCTTTTAAAAACTGTAATGGTAGCTGTTGAAACTTGTTTTGGTATCTTTCTTAAAAAGGTCAAAGTAGTCAACTATTACTTTTTTAGTGTTTTTAAAAGATATTTTCATTCCCTTTATAGAAGTAAATAATTGTATCAAATCTTTTGTAAAAATAACGCGCCAGGTAAAAGTAACTTCTCCGATTTTTCAAAACATTTAAGAATACAATATGACAATTAGTTATTTTCGAAGTTTTAAGAAATGTACAATAATGGATCTTATCGGGCTAATCAAAATTAAGTGGGGGAAAAAAAGTAAAATTAAATACGATTTTTAATCCTTCATAACTTTTTCTGTACAATTTTGTTATAAAATAATTGGGGAAGCAAATATTCTTTAGTTTTACGTGTGAATATCAAAACGTTTCGTTATAGTTACTGTCTTCTTAAATGAACAAACTTAAAATGAGTATTGCATTGTTATCAGTTTATTTAATGAAAACCGCTATATTTTAATCGATTCTACACTAGTTTTAATGTATGGAATGATCTTTTGTTATCAGTTAAAAATTTTTAAAAATTTTTACGTAGTACTAACGAAAGTGTAATTAATGATAAAACTTTGTGTTTATACAGTGGTAGTAAATTTTATTTATTTGCCATTGAGAAGGTTATTCACACGTTTAATGTAATAATCATTACACCTCAATTCATTTAAGGTATTAATTATAAAATTACCTGCGTACATTTAGAAGTTTTAACTGAAAATGAACAGTTCATCGAATCGTAGAGAATGGAATGGAAACCTAGTTTTCCCTTACATTATATAAAAATGTGTACCATTGTTAAAAATAAATTGGTCGAATGAATAAAATGATAGGACGTATGTGAATTATATTTATGTATTCTTATCGTTGATCGATAGGTACTAAAATAAGGTGATATAACTTCAGTTTATATTATCTAAAAATAAGTTTGTTTTCGTTCAAAAATAGCTAAATATTCTGCTTTTCCTCTGTATGTTGTCTTCAGATTGATAGTAATTTTAAAAAGTAGATTTGTCGATGAGGGTGGTGGGTCACACATGTAAGTAGAGATGGCAATTTGTAGGTATTTGTTGTTTTATTTATAAAGTTTGTAATTATATTTTTTGATAAAATATCGTAAGTAGTAAATGATCTTTAAAACGTTTATTTATTTTTCCAAGTTAGATTCAGAGTAAAATTGCAAGAAATTACTTTCTCTAAAATCCATTGCATGATTCTGTTATGTCATGGGTTATACTTATTTATTTAATTAAGGTACACAGTCCATGTATAGTTGATTTACCGCTGAATTAAGCAAAATGATAAAGCATACTTATTGTTGACGTTCTAAGAAAATGAAGGGGCTTTAATAACTGTTGCTCATAAAAAGATGCATGTTACTTCATAACTATATGAAAAATACAGCAAAATGAAATAAAAATACTTTTAAATACCAAAATATATACTTTAATCATTACGCACGTTTTACTATTAACTTCTATAAAGTACATAAAAAATAGTGAAGTAGGTAGTCAAATATAGATACATACATGATACTTAAGGGCAATCCATCATATGAAAAATTGAAACATTGTGTTCTGATAGGCTTCATAGGTTGATAATGAAAAATCTAATTATTGAATTTTGCAGAATGAAAACTAACTAGAATAACAGTTTGGTCATTGTATCAATTATAACAATATTGCTTGCTTCGTTTATTAATTGATTAGAGTGTAAATTATATGCTGATTATGACTATCCTACTTCGTCCACAGTTGGTAATGTTTGTGAACGCTTTTTATTCGCATTTGTTGTAATTAAATTTATTTTCAATTGTAGGTAATGTGAGCTGAAAGGTTCGATAGTGAGTGGGGACAATGTCGGCAGCAATGCGCTCGACTCTTCAGACTGTCCCCGAAAGTCTGGAAGTGACCAAAAACGCCGACCCCACAAGTAGTGCCAAGACACCTGTTAAAGTTAGCTCAGATGCCAATAAGTCATCCCGTTCTTACAACTATCATACACCTTCATCGACAAACAAGGTAAAGTCGTATTCGAGTGTTCGAAAGGACTTGGAAGGCGAGTTCAGCTCATAATGTGTGCGAACGCAAAATGATTTATAATGTAACTTGAGGTTTTTCATGAAACAAAATCCCCCTGAATCTAAAAAGAATACAGCTTTCGTGTAGAAGTGATTTAATGTTTATCTATGGCTGAAGTTGCATCTTCCTTAAAAGAGAAATTTTATTTTATTAATTATTCCCTTTTGAATTGACTGAAAGTGCTTTAAAAAAAAAAACAATTTATTAATATATTAATTTTTATAACGATCAATAAAATTAGCTCTTTTAATTCAACCCGAAAATAAAGTTTCTCTAATAGTCTACATAAGTATTACCCTAATATATAAATTTAGGTAATAAAATAATTTTTATTTTGTTTTTTTGATGTGTATTTTACGTAAGCATATTGTTCATGTTTGGTGGCGGGGGCATTTTGTTGCACTTTTTCGCGGCGCCAGTTTGTCATTTACTTTTTAATCTCACTAAGGTTTTTGGATCTTAAAGTAACTAAATACTATATCAACAATTTTTCCACACACATATATATATATCGATAATAAGTCTTTACCATCTAGGAAAGAAAAGTCTTCCACAATGGATATATAAGTATAGCTATACTAACTTAAATAACCGTCTAAAAATCTGTAACTACACGAATTGATTGCATAAGTTCAAATAGTATGTCACAGAGGGCGCCATATGTTACATTATTAAACTTGTTATAACTTTGATGAAATTGTTCTGTGCCATTTTCTTAAAATTTCATCCTCGACGAATTTTCGTGTCATTTGATAAAATTACAGTGGAAGTATATAACATAAGGTGATCAAACTTAAATATTATTTTAGTGAAAAATTTGGCAGAGATTGAGCAATTTAAATGTTAAACATAATAAATTAATTTAATGTACAGAGAGATTAACTGATAAGTCTTTCCGTTTTGTTACGTTAATTTTCACGTGACAATGTCCGTATGAAGATAAGTTTGGTGAAATTTTAATTTTGATTTACGAAAGAAAAAACATGTGACGCGATCTTCTATTTATTATTTTGTATGTATTATTACTCGTTATTTCATGTGTGCATCTGTCATTACAATCGATATACACAATAAAAAAAAAAAAATTGGTTCATTACAAAACTACATATGTATCTGATAAGATATTTTAATTGGTACTTTCTAAATTTTGTAATTGACTTCCTACCGTTGATTCTCATTAATTATGAAATATTCCAACGTAATTTATTATAAAAATTCTGATTCATTAGAGTTTGTATTTTTTCTTCTTGTATCATTTTTGTTATCCATAAGAAAATTGTATTCTGTTGTCAAGGTCACACAATTAAAAAAAAAAAAAGAATTTTTTCCAAAGTGCTGTAAAGAAGTAAACTAACGATTGTTCATACAACAAATGTTTGAAACCATCATGTAACTGTCAGGCAGATTTACACTATAAGAGGAGTTATTATCACTTTGCTGTCTTTCAGTGTAAATTATTATATGAAAAAATGTTTTTTTAATTTTTCACATTAAAATAATGAATTCGTAAAATATGTGTGATTAAACATTTACCTTTACGTAAGAAGCCCAAAAAGGGCCAAAATCTACGTGGCAATATGTGTATATGTAAACGATTAATTCAAATTTTCTTTAATTTCTTCGTGAAATTCCTGTCGATCGATCGATTGAATTTGAAAAAACTGATGGTTTTCCATTTGCTATCATGTTAACGTTATCAAAAGACATAAAGGAGGTTGAGGCTTTATCAATGAAGTATTAAACTAAATTTGTTTTCTATTAAATCACAAAATTAACGAGGAGCAGATATTGCAATATGCGACTTTCATTTCATAAAATAAACAAAGCAAAGGGGTGAGAATGAAAATAGATACATCTTGTTTCAATTTTATAAGTTTTATAAGTGATTTTAGGTATGAGTCAATTGTGTTGCTTGCATAAATTATACGAACTTGCAGTCTGTTTTACGCGGTATTGTGATTTTATAATATCTGAACAAAGTTTAAATGTCCAACACAAAATGTAATTAAAAACATGCCGAAATTTTGTAACTGCTGAAAATTGTGTTGAACTCTGTCCACGTTAACAAAGGATTATTAAAAACACCCAATCAAAGAAGCCATTGGACATTTGGACAATAACCACAATAAGAAGAAAAGCGCTGGCACTGTTTCCATAAGAGACCGTTCCTGCATAAAAATTTGATTTTTTGATCTCCAAAAGCGGAAAAATTATGAACCATTCTATGAAAAAAAAAGCGGAAAGACATTGACAGTGGTCTGGGATTTTCCACTTTTGAAGATAAGGAAAAATCAAATTTTTAGACAAGACCCATCTCTTAAATTTTTCAATCCTCATATAGTTAGTTACATTCTTTCTACCACTATTAAAAATTGTCTATTTTAATTTATTTTACTTTTTAGAAAACCGCTTTACATTTTAACAATAATTGAATCAAACCATTAAATTAAAATCTGCTCGAATCTAAGATCAATGTATTTTTATTACTTCTGAACTAGTATCGTTATCAATACAAGGTTGGCCGATAACAAATTGATATTACACATTATTTTGTCGCGTTAAAAAAAAAATACCTGAACGTTTTGTTTCTGTTGCTTTCGGTTAAGTAATTGTAAAAATTTGTCCAAAATTTAGTGAAATATTAAATTGATATTCCGTCATAACTTAATTATACTTACTGCAAATGTGATTTATAATTTTAAATATGGGTTCGTATCAAAACATATTAATAAATTCATATGTTGTATAAATATGTATTTAAAGTATGAAAAATGTAAGTATGTGTGTTGATTGTTTTTAAATAAGTTGGCAAATTTAAAATTTGTAAAATTAGGAGTGATCATATTAATATTGTGTTTGATAAAATTTATTCTATATTTTTACATTAAAATTTCCCATTTGAACAACTGACAAGTACTATGATTGCGGCAACGGTATGAAAGTTGAAAGCAAAATCAGAAGTACAGCGTCAAATTTTTACAGTGTAAAATATATGCCTCTATATATATTTTGTAAAAAGATTTCCTTTTGTCCTACCTAATCTTTGAACTGATCGGCAACACCTGAAATTTTCATTTTATACAATTGAAAAAGTTGTAATAATATTGACATTTATTTTTTCATTAAAATCTTTACGTAAAATACATTTGTATGTCAAAAAAGTCATTGGTACAACTCAACAAATTAATAGCGTTCTTCTAATTTTACTCCCAATTGTATGTATAATGTCAACTTTATTTTTTCGTTGTAATTAAAATTGTGAATAAAATATCAACATTGAATGTTACAATTTTGATTTTGAAAATTAGATTTTTTTTCTTTCGTGTTCTTAAATAAATTCATATCACAAATAAAGTTGACATACGTTATTGTTTTGTTTACTTTTCAATAATAATGTAAATGTTAGTATGCAGCTGTTGTAGCGAATTCGTTACGTCATTTAGTAACAATTTAGAATTATAATCTGTGTTTTATAATGTAGCTTCTTGAAATATAACGATAAATTATATTATACTTTATGTTTTTAAAGCGTTTGCGAAAGACTGATTTTGATTGTAGATAAATATGGAACTTTTGACATGAGAAAGAATGAACTGTTTTTTAATATGAATTTTGTAAAATTAATAAACGTTAGTTGAACGATAAACGGTGTAAGATAGGTCTGATGAAGAGATATATTTAATATAAATAAATAATAATATACCATTTCCTGTACAGTTTTCGAAAACACTATGAAAGACGTTAATAGTTTGATTGTCACTGATTGCAAGTTTCTTGTATTATCTTACGATTTACTTTATGGTCATATTTTCTATTTTCTAAAATTTAGTATTAAAAAAAATGAAAACGCCATAATTAACTATATTTAAAAAAAGTGATAAAATGTAAGATAGTTTTCCAATGTTTATTTTCTTTTTTAGAACGTTAAAATTGTTACCGGGTGCTATTAGTTGGCGTAAACTGTGGTTATTACAATTTTCAAATTCGAAAGCAAGTATTATTGACCAAATATAAACCGTAAACATCACTCTGTCGTTAAATATTAATTTATTTATTATAATATAGGTAAGCCGTTAATGTTTGCGTAATGAATAAAATGAATGTATAACTGTATTTTAAAATGCACTTGTTATGCATTGAATTATTTCTCAAGAGAATTTCACACAATTGTATAATAATTCTATGTTTTTTCACTTTGCTGAACTAAAAGCATATCTCTGAAGTTATTTTATGAAACATTTTTTAAAGGAAGAGAATCGTACAATAGTATATTGATACAAAATAATTAAAATTTAAACAGTAAATTCTACTTAATTTTACATATTTTCTACCAAAGCTCGTTTTACGTATTCATAAATTCTATACAAAAAGACAAAATACAAAATAAAGTAACAAGGGAGGGACACTATAGAAATTTCAGTAAACATTATCGTTTTTGTGATTAAGTGGGTAAATCTTGTAATTAGTGTATAAATTATTAAAACAATGTTTCTTTTCCTTTTTACCTCATTATTAAATTATCCTAACTTTTCAATAACGTGTAAGATAATTAATTAGAAATCTTCTTATGTCAAATGCAATTGGCTGTCTTTACGTTTCCTAGACGTTAGGGCAACATATAAATTAGAGGTAAGAAAATGCTTACTGTTTTATGGTTTATAACGAGACAAACATCCTATCTGTCGGTCACAAAGTCCCTACCATATGATAATAATATTCTGATCAGTCTTTCAGCTTAAACAGCTGTAAGTGATTTATCCACCATAAATGTTTCAAAAAAAGATGGAAAGCATGATTTAAAACATCGTGTATGTACCAGTTCCGTTGCAATTGATTTTAATTTTACATCACATTACGTGTTCTTGGATTACGTACACTTTTTTAATACTAGTTAAACAAATTGTTATAATTTTTATAGTTCATACGGTACAGTTTTTGCTAGTATGTAGCACTTAAAGGTGGTGAGGTAGAGTTCGTTTAAAGATATACCGTGATTTTGGCTTAATTGGTGTTTAGCTTTTATTGCTTTTTATGGAAGTTAAACCGCAAACCGTCGTACCCCAAG
>QDEB01011143.1:3619-27907 GCA_004193795.1 Asbolus verrucosus | reverse complement strand
CTGAATATTACTATTTAAATTTTATGTCTACAATTATCACAGGATTCTCAGAAATTGTTAATTTATTCATTATTCACTAGTAGTTTATAATGAAAAATTATTCACCCGTTTCTACATGTAGGTCGAGAAACGGAATTTCACAACATTCTTACATGTGTCAAAATATGACGGTTTATTACTAGTAATGGAAAAAATAATATTAGTTAATAAAATATTACTTAATTTAAAAAATGTTGTACAATGTCAAACTGCGTTCGTTCAAGACAAATTTCACAAAATAGTTCAGGTCAGGCTTGGTCTGGTCAAAATTGGTTAAAATGTTTCTTATAAAAACATTAAACATTTTTTTACCCACCTACAGGTTATTAATCGGAAATAATAAAATAATACGTCGTATACACAAAAGAATGTAGCATCAAGTGACCACTAGAATTCCAAAATATTTTGCTACATTACAGTAAGTCAGTTGTCAAAGTCTCTGTAATTGTCACATATAAAGCGGAAAATATTTTGGATTTCCAGTGGTCAGAGTGGCTACATTCTTTTATGGACACGGCGTATTAATTTATTTAAAAAAGTTGTGTAGTATCAAATTGACTTTGTTCAATTCAAATTTTTGTCTTTTGTGTGATGTCCTTTTACTTACACAAATTCATATATGTCAACGCAGTGTTGTTTGTCTCTTAATTAAATCATTACTAATTAGTTTTTGCAAAAAAAGTCTGAAATTCGTTTTGATAACGTAACGATAAAAATCACATTGCAGGGAGAAATTTCTTCGATAAAAATTAAAACGATTAAGATCACAAACATTTAAAATGTTAGGACACTCTACAACATTCAACACCAAAAGAATGACTTGATTTACATGTAAAAACGGTGTTGGAACAAGATTTTTAATTTTAGAAATCCAACATTACCAAACTACAACCTTCAAAAAGTTTTTTTTTTGACATACTTCTTCAAACTTAAACGATTCCATAGATTTAGAAGTTGATGATAACACAATTATAAAACAGAAGTTTCTGTATATATTTGTCCAACGAGGTCAATTAGGTTAATGCAAAAACTTCTCACATGTAGTTAAAAAGAGCGGGCACCCGTCCAGAGACCAAGGGCTTTGTTTTTACTATATATTTAAATTTAAGTTATTGATACTATCTGCTTTGTTTTGAAAAGTACCATCAAGAGGGTTGTTGTCACCACAAATAGTCTTCCACAATTTACCCTTGTATTTGCATTTTTGTTGCAAGCATTCATCTTTTCAAGTGTCAAAAAAATTGGTAACATTTTTTTATTTATTCGCTGAAGACTGATGCCTGAAAAAGAACATAAATGAGAAAATACTTAATGAATACGTTATTCTTGTTTATTATAATAATATGCGTAGGTTCAATTTTATAAATTTTGTAGTAACTGTAATTATATGTACATCAGCAGCTTTTTAAGCGGGATTTATGGCTATTAAAATTAAATTTAGCTTGCCGCAACATTTCATTATTAGGCAAATTTAATCAAAATTTTTGTTAATTAATTTACTATAACGTGTACTCACTAATTCACTTGCAATATCGATGTAATAAAAAAAAAGGTATTTTTTTTGTGAAAGTCAACACATAATGATGTCTTCGTGGTATTCAAAACGATTTGTATCATGCTAGTCCCTAATTTTCGTGGAAATACATGTTCATCGTTTACGCACATTTGCAAATTTTAAATTTTTTTAAAATAAAGTTAGAAGAAAAAAATATTTTTTGTGATTTTATGCCAAGTTCATAACTTTAAAACGGTTTAACGGTAGATTAAACTGAGCCGTTTGAGAAATACCGCCCAATTAACTCTTCAATACTCACTACTCATAACACTAATTTTCCGATGAACCCCTTGAAGCCTCATCTTTGTTCCTGCAGAGACCATTTTTGGATTACCAAAATCGATTTTTTCGATCAGATTTACGATTTCCACTGGCGTGTCTTTTAATCCGCCTCGACCTACATCACAACTGTCAAACGCATCGATCCACCCATTGAAACCATCAAATCCACCATATGGATTAAGGTGGGATTATTTCGTTTCAACCCTAGCTCGCCGTGATCCACATCTGGTCTTAGATCGGCGACAAACAGCCATTATAGACGCCATAACCACTGTCATATTTTTCACAAGGCCACGAGATCCTCACCTCGGTGAGGATGCAGTTCACCCCCTCGGGCCAACGAAGTAATATTCTGAATACACATATTAAATATATAGGAATGCAGACGCCATCTTTAAGCTTAAAACCGGCTTGAGGCTACCGTATAAATTCGTTTAATTTGATATACAGGGCCGGCACAATAAAATCGCTGTTTACTCGCCCTTTCTCCATTCAAATCGAATCATTCAAAGTGTGTTTGTAGTTCGTGTTAGATGCGGTCTCTTGAAATTTTTCACGTGAAAAGCGACCCGTAAGCCAAGAATGGCTCTAACATGCCGAAAGATTCTTAATCCCTCGACGAACACGCTCCGCCAACTTCATTTACATCATGGCCACCGGCGGGGATGTGTGCTTCTAAACGCAGTAATTTGTCTTATCGGTGCATGTTTTTAACGATGTTGTAAAAGACAAAGTGGGGCTCCCGCTTTTTTACTTCTCTGGGTTTAGGTACGTTGCTCTTTTTTAAGACCGTGTAATCCTTCTTAAGACGACATCAAAAGTTCACCTACAATGGGTTAAATCTGTCCTGAGCTCGTTTTAATTCCAACGAAAACTTTTTTGGTATAGCTCGCTATTGTGGAATGAAAAATTGTCGTTTTTTTGCGGTGTGTATTTAACTTTCTAGTCAATTTAACCCATTTTTCAAGGTATAAATATATGACATATGTGACCAGATCAAACATAAGCTCAGAGGTCTCCTGTGTTTGCTGTATGTAAATCCATTAACACATTTAACTCGACGGATGTGAAACTTGAGCCCTTACATACATTAAACTGTATAATTATAGGGAGCGCCTTAGTTTTCATTTTAATAATAATATTTGAAGAAAAGCGCAGTCTAGGATCAAGCAGAGAGAAATCTAAATTTAAATTTGACAACTGTTTAAAATAGCACCGAAACTTGTTAATTAATTATCGAATGTGAAATTAAAGTCGATTCAGCCGCGATGGATAAAGTAATTAGCACGATGAGTTGATCCAAAGCACAGCAGCTTTGCAGCAAAGTTGACGTTGCCAGGATAAACTTTCACAAATCCCCTTGTGACGGCCAGACGCGACAAAAGTCCCGTTAATTCGTTAAAATAAAAGTTAGAAATTAAATCGCACCTTAGCAAAGGTTAAATTAAAAAGAATAACTACACAGTTTTTCCCCGGCTTCATTAATCCCGCGCCTTTCAACCTACACCCGACTAATTAAAAAAAATTAAGACTCTTTTGTTACAGCTCCGCCAACCCATATCGATTACAAACAGTTTAACAGCACAATTGGTAATCCCGTGTTTGTTGACAGGCCTCCTGGCGTACCTGGCCGGACCCCACACGAACAGCACACCTACGAAGACGGCTCTTTAAGGTTCGCCCGGAAGATTTTATTATTTGCGGGGTTTGAGCGAATGATTGGATGTCAATTCGTCAGCTGGCGAAGTACTTAACGCCCTTTCAACACCTCAATCTTCCCCCACGGCTTGATATCGGACACCCCTGATATAATGGACTGTTGTCTTATCACTCCTTATCACAATAGTACTTGACTATACCCCGATTGCAGCCTATTTCACACCATTGTTGTCCCGAGGATATGAGCTGACATTCGCACTCTCTCATGATGCTGTCTTCCAGCTCGTATTATAAAGCACATTTCAACGATTTTAATGCCCACCCAGTCGCTAAAACTGAATCATCATTCTTTTGCTCCCTACTTGAACCGCGAACTTAGGCAATCCACAATACACAAAATGCATCATTTAATGTCATGATGTAATTTTTGAAAGATTTACACTAAATCTGAATACTGTCAAGTATGTATAGGAAGTACCATTAATAAAAATAACGATTATAGGGCAATAATAAAGAGGTCACATTTGCGTGGAATTATGTGAACGTAAAATTGTACTTTTTTCACTAATGCTGTATTATCATGATAAACCAATAAACTTTAAATATTACATTATATTATGCATGTTACTAATTCTTTATAGAATGTTTCTTTTTATATTAAAAGTTAAATTTTAATTTTAAAAAATTACACTCCTAATCATTTCATGTTATCATTTAAGCAAACTGAATAAATGTATATATTACTTTTCCTTATTAGTTATAAATTAATAAAAATTTGTAAGTTCTAGATATGTCTTTGCTTGCTATTTTGCATCACAAAAATTCCATTTGCAGTTTTTGCTAAATAGGTAACTATTCGTTAATAATTTTTGAGAGAATTGTATTAAAACTGAAATGACCACGATGAAGAATAAATTAAAAAATAAAAATTCATTATTCGAAAATTTTGCTGAATTTGAGTATTTGCGCCCATATCACACCATCACAAGCGCATGCGTCGTAAGTTTTTGACATTTGACGTCTTGACAGACAAATTGACAAATAAATAAAGAGGTTATTATATTGCTTTTTAAAATTATTTTTATTTAGGCACTGAATATTTACAAAATGAACGAAGTAGAAAAATTGGAATATTTATCTCTGGTGTCCAAAGTTTGCACCGAGTTAGAAAATCACCTCGGCATGAACGACAAAGATTTAGGTTAGTTAATTCAATTTCTTTTAATATGACTAAGTTAAAATTAATATTTTAGCCGAATTTATAATTCATTTGTCGGAGAAACACGATACCGTCGACAGTTTTAAGAAGGTTCTTGTAGAAAATGGTGCCGAATTCTCTGATTCGTTCGTGTCAAATTTACTTAGAATTATCCAACACATGAGGCCAAAAAAGTCGCAGTTCACTAAAACGGTTTCGAATCAAGACCAAGATTCTTTAGCGGCGAAATTTCCAGGCTTAGCTATACCGAATGAGCCTCAAAAACCTCTCTTGGGTCCAGAATTAGAAGAGAAAGAAATTAAAATTAAAGAGAGTCAAGATGATGATATTGTTGCTGATCTTATGGCTCAGTTTGAAGCAGATGCTCCCTCACAGGTTAAAAGTGAATCAAAGTACAAAAATAAGGAGAGAAGTCGCAGTCCTGATAAAAGAAGACATCGAGAACGTAGAGATAAATCTAGGTCGCGTTCAAGAGATAGACACAAGAGTCGGAAGCGGAATAGGTCGCGGAGTGGAGATAGGTCGAATAAGAGACACAGGAGTAGGTCGAGGAGACGGTCTAGAGATAGGAGAAATAGAAGCCCGTCGCCAAAGAAACGTGACAGAGGTGGCGGAAAAATGAAAAGGGAGAGTCCAGAATTAGATGAAGATCCAATTCCTGGGAAAGTAAGTTGTGAGTATTATTAATTGGACAATTTATACATAATTATTAATTTATAGATATACACCGGTAAAGTGGCTAATATTGTCCCATTTGGATGTTTCGTCCAGTTGGAAGGTTTAAGGCGCAGATGGGAGGGTTTAGTACATATATCTCAACTAAGAGCCGAAGGACGTGTCACAAACGTTTCGGAAGTGGTTTCCCGCGGAATGAAGGTGAAAATAAAAGTATTATCAGTGACTGGCCAGAAAGTGTCTCTTTCAATGAAAGATGTTTGTCAAATAACCGGAAAAGATTTGAATCCCTTATCCCACGCTCCAGCAGAACGTGAAGACAAAGATCGCAATCCTGACCGACCCATGAACAGTGGAACGTCAGTTTTGCGACTGCCAGTAGGCATAGATGAAAACGAGGAAAACTCCAGGAAACGTGTCACGCGAATATCGAGTCCAGAACGGTGGGAAATCAAACAGATGATTTCTTCTGGCTGCATCGACAAGAGCGAACTGCCCGATTTCGACGACGAAACCGGTTTATTACCCAAAGACGAAGACGGAGAAGCCGATATAGAAATTGAGTTGGTCGAAGACGAGCCTCCGTTTTTGCAAGGCCACGGGAGAGCTTTGCACGATCTGAGCCCAGTTCGAATAGTGAAAAACCCGGACGGCTCTTTGGCTCAAGCTGCCATGATGCAGTCGGCGTTGGCCAAAGAAAGACGCGAGCAGAAGATGTTGCAAAGAGAACAAGAGATCGACTCGCAGCCTTCTGGCAAGAACAAAAACTGGATCGATCCGCTTCCAGAAGACGAATCCAAGATGAATTCGGCCAGAGGGATAGGGTTGCAGTCGCAGGACCTACCCGAGTGGAAGAAACACGTGATCGGAGGTAAAAAATCGTCATTTGGAAAGAAGACGAATTTAAGTATATTGGAGCAGAGGCAGTCGTTGCCGATTTATAAGTTGAAGGAGGAGTTGAGGAAAGCGGTGACAGACAATCAGATTTTGATCGTTATCGGGGAGACGGGATCGGGAAAAACGACTCAAATTACTCAATACTTGGCCGAATCGGGATTCACGGCGAGGGGGAAGATCGGGTGCACGCAGCCCAGGAGAGTGGCGGCCATGTCGGTGGCTAAAAGGGTGGCTGAAGAGTTCGGATGCAGATTGGGGCAAGAGGTGGGCTATACGATTCGGTTTGAAGACTGCACAAGTCCTGAAACCATAATCAAGTAAGTATGCGGACTGTAGACTAAACACTCCATAAAATAATTTTATATTCGCAGATACATGACGGATGGTATGTTGCTGCGCGAATGCTTGATGGATCTCGATCTGAAAGGCTACTCGGTGATTATGTTGGATGAAGCACATGAAAGAACAATTCACACTGACGTCTTATTCGGTCTTTTAAAACAAGCGGTTACCAAAAGACCCGAATTAAAATTAATCGTCACCTCAGCCACTTTAGACGCTGTTAAAT
This sequence comes from Asbolus verrucosus, assembly GCA_004193795.1. Classification (NCBI taxonomy): domain Eukaryota; kingdom Metazoa; phylum Arthropoda; class Insecta; order Coleoptera; family Tenebrionidae; genus Asbolus; species Asbolus verrucosus. Next base: position 21,013 of record QDEB01011143.1, on the reverse strand, counting down.
TCTCACAGTATTTCTTTGAAGCGCCGATTTTTACCATTCCCGGACGCACATTCCCTGTAGAAGTCTTATACACGAAAGAACCCGAAACTGATTACTTAGACGCAAGCTTGATCACAGTGATGCAGATTCATCTGCGGGAACCACCTGGAGATATTTTACTGTTTTTGACCGGGCAGGAAGAAATCGACACCGCTTGCGAGATCCTCTACGAGAGGATGAAATCTTTAGGACCGGATGTGCCCGAATTGATCATTTTGCCAGTTTATTCGGCGTTGCCTTCTGAAATGCAGACCAGGATTTTCGAACCGGCGCCCCCTGGTAGTCGTAAAGTGGTCATAGCGACGAACATCGCTGAAACTTCTCTAACCATAGACGGAATCTTCTACGTGGTGGATCCGGGATTCGTTAAACAAAAAGTGTACAATTCCAAGACAGGGATGGATTCTTTGGTGGTCACTCCGATTTCACAGGCTCAAGCCAAACAGAGGGCGGGTAGGGCAGGGAGGACGGGACCAGGAAAATGTTACCGTTTGTACACAGAAAGGGCTTACAGGGATGAGATGTTACCCACTCCGGTTCCCGAGATTCAAAGAACCAATTTAGCCACTACTGTACTTCAGCTGAAAACGATGGGGATCAACGATTTGTTGCACTTTGACTTCATGGACGCGCCTCCGGTGGAATCGCTGATAATGGCGCTGGAGCAGCTACATTCCTTGTCAGCTTTAGATGATGAAGGGTTGTTGACGAGATTAGGACGAAGGGTAAGTGGGATTGATTACTGGATGGTAGTTTTATTGATTTATTTATTCCCACAGATGGCGGAATTTCCTCTAGAACCCAATCTCTCAAAAATGTTAATCATGTCTGTAGCTCTACAGTGCTCAGATGAAATTCTAACAATCGTCAGCATGCTCTCTGTTCAAAACGTATTCTACAGACCTAAAGACAAGCAAGCAATCGCTGATCAAAAGAAGGCCAAATTCAATCAACCTGAAGGCGACCATTTAACACTTTTAGCCGTTTATAACAGTTGGAAAAACAACAAATTTTCGAATGCTTGGTGTTACGAAAATTTCGTACAAATTCGTACCCTAAAAAGGGCACAAGATGTCCGCAAGCAGTTGCTAGGAATCATGGACAGACACAAATTGGACGTGGTTTCTGCAGAAAGAAATACGGTGCGAGTGCAGAAAACTGTATGTTCTGGATTCTTCCGGAATGCAGCCAAGAAGGACCCTCAGGAAGGCTACCGGACTTTGGTTGACAGTCAGGTGGTTTATATTCATCCTTCAAGTGCGCTCTTCAACAGGCAGCCGGAATGGGTGATTTATCATGAACTAGTTCAAACCACTAAAGAGTATATGCGCGAAGTGACCACAATTGACCCAAAATGGTTGGTGGAATTTGCCCCGGCTTTCTTCAAGTTCTCAGATCCAACAAAATTGAGCAAATTCAAGAAAAACCAGCGACTCGAGCCGCTCTATAACAAATATGAAGAGCCCAATGCTTGGAGAATATCAAGAGTTAGGAGGAGGCGTAATTAAGTTTAAGTTGTATATAAGCATACAAAATAGAAATTTAATTACATCTAATCGTACATTATGCTGCGCACTTTAAGCATTCGTTCTCGGTCATTTTTCCTGTTGAATGAAAGCTTTCCAAAATTGATTTTATCAGAAGGTGACCATTTTCTCTTATATTGCTCTATCGGGTCTTTTTGAGCATAGTCAACGATTTTGCGTTTAGGAACATGTCTCAAAGCATATTTCCAATCGCCTGTTACTTTAACATCTAGCAAAATCGACGCTACTTGATTTAATGTTAAATTTTTACCAGACCCAGAGCCCCATTGTAAGTACCGGTCCAAAGGCAACTTTGCCATTCTGACGCCTTCTTTTTTCGCTTTTGCCAACGATAAAGGCTGGTTATTCATCTAAAAGTGACAACTTTATTAAAATAAAAAAAGTTTGCAATAATTAAATTTACCATATCCACAATACCTCCAATTATATAAATCGCATCATGGTCATACTCTAGCAGTTCCTCCCTACAGTGAGGAGTGAGGTAAATCAGTCGTTCTTTGGGGAATTTCTCCAAATAACTTGATTCATGTAAGTTAAGGGGGAACCAAGGCTCATACATTGTTGCTATAAATTTGTGAAGGGTTTGTAATAATAAACTATTTTGGTTTATATTGCAATAATGTAAATCAAAAGGGTCTGAAAAAAGAAATTATTTTTAATTTTGTCGAGAGGTTAATATACATCTTACCATCATGGTTTCTATTCTCAGCAAATAATAACATAAGTTGTTTTGCACAATTTTTGTTTTCTCTTGCTGTCATTTGTTCATCATATCCACAATCAACAACAAGTTTCTGCCCAAATTGCATTGCTTGAATCAATCTGTTATTGTACAGCTGGTTTATTGTTGTATCATAAAAACGCAAAAATATATTGTTGTGTTGTAAGTCATACTGTGAGACAAATTCTTCAAAAGTTTCATCCTCCCTTGCCTTTTTTTCAGGCTTATTTTGTAAAGATTCCAGTTTTTTCTGTTCTTTTTTTATCTACAATACCCTTCTTAAATCCACTTAAATCTAGTTGTGTTCTCTTACCTTTTGGTGTTCTTTCTTTTTTGAAACTTTAAATAAAAATTCTAAAAACCGCCGCCTCGCTGAGATTGTTGGTAAATTTAGCAATTCCTGCCAGTCCTTGTCTTTTAAATGACAATCGTCTGGTACTAACTTACCTTCTTGTCTCATGACATCCATTTCCAGAATTAAAACCTTCAGTTTATGTTCCAAATCTTTGTCGCCATTTGTTATTAATGGTATATTTGGACCTTGAGCAAGGGATTCTGAACAAAAATATCTACTTTTCGTAAAATTTGTTGCGTTCAAAATATTTTTATGGAAATTGTGTCGAAGACAATTACCTAACCTCACAAAGTTACTTAAATTGTTTATAATATTGAACATTGTGCAACACTTCTACGCCAGTAATCACAACAAGATAAAACTACTTAAAAAAAACACATACTTTTATTTTCACAAAACTTGTGAAAAAGTTATGTGTGACATAACCTCAGAACCATAAAATCAACCATTCAATGTTGCCAGCTTTAAACTCAAGAAAGTCACTAAATGCATTAATAAAAATTAATTTTTTTGAATGAATGTAAATACATCATAATAATTATTTTTAGTATCACAGTTTAAGACACATAAATCTAATATTTTAGGGTTGATAATTAGAGTAGAACCAATCTCCCGAAAATACTTAATTTAGTTTGCCACCAATCAGTGGCGTACTTGCAAATCAAAAAAATAGAATTCAACATATCGCTCTATTTTCAAACTACTTTGTCATTTTAAAATCAAAATAACGCATATCGTCTAAATTTTTGTCATATTGTAGTGTTTTGGCAATCCATAATCAAAATTTTATGTCTAACTTCCGTGTCAAAAACTGGCCCCCAATTCCCAAAATTCCAAAAGATGACGTTTTTCATCATGGAATAACAACAAGAGTGATGGCCACCAAACAAATATTACAATTACAAAATGAAGTAACAATTTGTGTTAGAAGTTATTCGTACAATTATTTACATGTTTCGTAGAATTCCACACAAAATGAAAGAAGGCGATCATCGAAATTCTTATCAGGAACTTCAATTCCTAATTCTACCATACGGTCAACCATTGCTTCAACTAATAAAATAGAAATTTGCGATGAAATTAAATCAGCACACTCTTCTAAAGTAGAAAAGTATCGGAAAAAGTGTAAACATATAACATTTTCTAAAATTGTAGTCTTCAAATAATTTGATCGAGGAACAAATCAACAAAAGTCGACTTTCTGAAGAAAGAGGGATGGAAAGGATGCGGAAAAAGATTCGAGGTTTGGCTGTGCATAAAGGACTACCAAATAAAACTAAAAAAGAAGAGCGTAACAGATCCATATCAACAACATTTGATTTAGAACTTCCTGTCGGTACTTTTACATTGTTATGTTCTATCAGAATTGTATCAGACATCATTTCAGAAACGTCAGACGAGGCGTTCTACTTTAGAATCCATCAAAGACGCCATCGATAAATCTTGTGATCATGGTATAAAGTTGGTAAATGCTGATAGTATCGAAAGGAAAAATATTGGACAACACTTTAAAGTGATGACTTCTTTAGAATCATTCCCGATGACAAAAACTGATAATAAATATTCGGCATTTAATGACAGTGTTCAAGGAAATGTAATCCAAAAGCAAGATTTGCAAACGCAAACAAGTCTGCAACTAGAAAAGCTTTTAGCCCAGATGAGTCAAAATAAACGATCTAATTAAAATGTCGATCTGTTACATTTTTAAAAACAAAAAGTGAAAAATCAATAAACATCACATATTCTTATAAATTTGATCAGAGTAGCACACACAGTTAAATATTTACAGGCGTCAAATTACTAACTGTAGTGTTCAGTTCCTTCAATTATTAAACAAAGCGACGAAGATCGAAAATTATTGTTTGTATTCAATAGAGACATGTATATAAAAGACGAAAAATGAAAAAGACTCAAGTGTGAAGATGTCACCGGAGCCATACGTGAAAGATGTGTTCGTTGTTAATCGGTGGATCCTCCGTCTTGCGGGCCTTTGGAAACCGGATAATTCTTCAAAATACGTTCAAATTGCATTCAGAATTTACGCAGTGGTGGTATTTTTATTCGTCAATATCTACTTCACGACCACCGAATTTTTAAGTTTATTCTACACATACAAGAACCTCTACGATTTCATCAAAAACGTCAACTTCTTCCTGACTCACTTCATGGGTGCCGCAAAAGTGACTTTTTGGTTTTTTAAAGGACACGTCTTGAGGAGACTAATGGCAATTCTTGAAGACCCAGAATTCCATTATGCCGGTTGTGACGGTTACAACCCCGGACAAATATGGAAAAAGTACAAGAAAATCGGATTCAAATACACTCTTGGTTTCCTCACGCTCGCCCACATGACACTATCTTCGTCTTATGTGCCACCTCTAATTACGGCAATATTTTACCCTCCGCCCAACGGCAACGGAACGACGAGCCCGTTTTACGAAAGATTACCATACTTCAGCTGGATGCCCTTCAGTCACACAACACCCGGGACATATTTATTGGCTCTCGGTTATCAAGCTGGCCCCATGTTTTCGTACGCTTACAGCATTGTAGGGATGGACAGCCTTTTTATGAATACAATGAATTTTATTGCCGCACACTTTACGATTTTACAAGGGGCGTTTATGACCAGCAAGAACAGAGTCTTGGAGAACTTTCCTGTTAATTCCGGGAAGGCGCGTGATCCTTTGTTGGTGCGGGAAGCGATGAACAATGAGATGAAAAGAAATTGCCGCCACCTTCAGACAATACTCAGGTACAACTGGTGCCAGCCTAGACAATTTTTATTTATTGAACGTCTGCTTTAGCGTTTGCGAAGACTTGGAGGTTGTACACAGATTTTTGACTCTAGGGCAAGCAATCGCTACTTTATTTATCTTGTGTACCTGTCTCTATTTGATATCGACGGTATTATTTTATTATTTGCGCTTGGCCGCATTAATCTCAAAACTTTTGCTAGACGCCAGCCAGCAGCAAGCAATTCTACGCTGAAATGGTTTACATGGTGGCTATGGGGTTTCAGCTTTATCTTTACTGTTGGTTCGGTAATGAAGTGACCCTGAAGGTAATAATATGGATCTCAATTTGACACCAAAAATCAGTTGTTTTTATAGGCGAGCGATATTCCGCTTTATATATGGAAAGCTGATTGGTTTGATTGTGATCAATCGTTCAAAAAAAATATGGTTTATACAATGACTAGGATGAAGAAGCCTATTTACATGACTGTAGGGAAATTTGCCCCTTTAACACTCCAAACTTTTGTTACAGTAAGTTCTTGTGGGTTTCGAGATATATTTTTTTAAATTAAATTGTTTGTTTGCAGATTATTAAAACGTCATATTCGATTTTTGCTGTTATAAAAAATACCAGTCTTTAATTCAAGTTATTTTTGGTTTAAAAAATGTTGTACTGTAGGAAAAAACTGAATAAATGCACATTAAATTGCATCTGAGTGAAATTTATTTACCTCTATTCACGTGATCAAGCATCGTTTTTAGTCTGCGGTCCGCACCTCCGCCACTGTGTAATTGTCAATTTAGTAGCTGTGAGCTACAGGAATGATAATTGCTGTTATCAATTATTGTTAAATCCTGATTTTTTTAAAATTACATTTTAATAGTGATGCACTTGAATGTTTCGAAGGAAACAGGTACCCCTTTGGAGAAATACAGAGATGAGGACCCCGCCGGTGACTAATGGCAGGAAATAGGCATCATAATGTGACTTTAGTAGGTTGCGGTTGATTAAAATAAATGACTCTTTATAAGTTGTGATGTAATTGTTATTTTTGTTAAGAGTTTTTCCGCAAAGCATTGTGCAAGTTCGTCGAACTGTCAAAAGTCCCAGACGACTTTGATGCTTCCCATGCCTTCTGTAAGTCCATCACTCATCTAGACATGAACGGTTTGATAAGTCCAACACCCGATCAATTAACAGTCCAATTTTTTATCACCAAGACGGCGACAGCGGAATAACTTTTCAAGAATCCTCCGAAATATTCGCAAAGAGCGCGTGACGCCGCCATCTAGTGCGCAGGCGCACCACCCATTCGGTTCGGTTCCATTGCACAGATATGTAGTGAAATAGTTGTGGTGTTTTATTAAAAATGTCCACATTAATGTGGTCGTGTCCGTGTTGTTTACGGTTCAAATTCAGCCCCGAGGAGATCGAGCAGCGCTACAAGAGCCTGGAGATCGACAAGATGCTCGAGAAAGACAAGCAAGCACTCAAACGACAAGTCAAGCTGCTGCTCTTGGGCGCTGGGGAGAGTGGCAAGTCCACATTTCTCAAGCAAATGAAAATAATACACGGCATCAAGTTCGAGAGCGAACTCGTCATGGAGTATCAGCAGATCATCTACCAGAACGTCATCAAGGGGATGAGGGTGCTGGTGGACGCCAGGGACAAGCTGGGAATTCCGTGGGGCGACCCCTCCAACGCCTCTCTGGGCCAGGAAGTGCTCAAGTTCAACGCCCCGGTGCTCGATTCCAGGGTGTTCATTCACTACTGCCCCTTGCTGGTCAAATTGTGGCAAGACACCGGAATCAGACGGGCTTTCGACAGGAGAAGAGAGTTCCAATTGGTTAGTATAGCTCTTTGTGCCGATTGGGGGCTCTCTTGGCAAAGCGTGAGTCAGGATTGCAGCTACTGTTAATCATAATCACTTCTACAACAATAAAAAAGATTCGAGAGCTGACAGCAAAGTTGCGAGGTGGTAGATACCTGCTTGTTCGTCATGACGCACTAAATCAATATTTGTTACACCAATTTTAAGAAGATAAAGTTGATGGTTATTGCATTCCATCAATTGAAATCGTTTTTCCTTTTTCTATGACGTTTGTAAACATTTCATTATTCAAAACTTGATAAAAGCACTTTTAAAGCAATTAAATCATTAAGTTTGATTGCATATTTATAATCAACGAGAATTTTAATGAATCTAACAGTGGACATTGAAATGTTATAATTGAAGCAAAATAAAAACGTTTTCTCAGATTTATGACAAGTTAGATTATGTGTGTGTATACATTTTAATAGCAGTCATTTGTACAAATGTTTATTTTGCCTCATTATCATCTCTATATTATGAAAAATGTGTGGTTTAGAAAGTTGATTGTCACGTTTTTAAGATATTTGAATTTTTATCATCAACTTTGCATATTGGTCAAGGAAGCTGTGGTAAAAATCTTCATAATTTAAAGGAGTTGCATCAGGTGCTTTCGTGTATATACTTCCTTATGGCTTACTAACAATTACGATGATACGGTGTTTGATGACGTCACAACAGGGATACGTCACTTGTCATTGCATTTAGGTCAAGTTTAAGTGACGTCAAAGGTTCCTGCATCTGATGTCACTAAAGTGGGTGTTGTTTAAAATTGTTTAATCATTTTGCAATTCTAGAAATGTCGCCAACAGTAGTGACACGTGTCGCTGTATTTTGGACAAGGAGTCAACATTTAGACGATGACCCCGCCGTGGTTACGCCACTGGATATTTTTTTATGTAACGCAACCTAAATCATTTTTTTCTCCTTTTTTTCTGTTATTTTTAATGAGGTCGCAGCGCCAAATAAATTTCTAGATATTAAAGTTTAACTGACACCGATTCTATCCATTTTATTTATTGTATTGGAACGAGGATATCAAAATTATAGATCTCAACTCTGTAATAAAATGTTGGATTTTTACACCTCTTGCGAACGAGAGAGGTCATTCATAGATAACCACTTGTGCAATTGATTAAAGGATGTGCACATGTGTATCAATTAGCCGTTAATTTTTTAGTGCGTAAGAAAAATAAATGAGGAACTGAGAGGGTTATCAAATAATAAAATCCACTCGATTATAAGATCGTAAAAGCTTCGCCGCTTTGATCCGTTGCAAATATTTACCGAGAACCACCATGAAATGTTTGTTTTTTCTTCCAGAGCGATTCCGTAGAATATTTCCTGAACAATTTGGACCGGGTGTCTCGACATGACTACATCCCGAACCATAAAGATATTCTCCACTGCCGCAAAGCAACGAAAGGAATAACAGAATTCGTAATTCCGATAAACAATATTCCGTTCTTATTCGTCGACGTAGGTGGCCAAAGATCGCAAAGACAAAAGTGGTTTCAGTGTTTTGATTCAGTGACTTCCATTTTATTCCTCGTGTCTTCGTCCGAATTCGACCAAGTGTTATTGGAAGATCGAAAAACGAACCGGTTAGAAGAGTCCAGAGATATCTTCGACACCATCGTCAACAATCGAATATTTGTAAACGTGTCGGTGATACTCTTCCTCAACAAGTACGACTTGCTACTCAAGAAAGTGGCCAACCCAGAAACCGACATCCATTGGTATTTCCCTCAGTTCGCTGGAAATTCCCACTCAATTAACGATGTCAAGGAGTTCATCCTGGCTATGTTTACAGAAGTGAAGAGGGAGTCCAGGAAGGTGTTATATCATCATTTCACGACGGCTGTCGATACAGAGAATATTAAAGTCGTGTTTGAGTATGTCAAAGAGATTATTCTCCACCGGAATTTAGAGAGTCTCTTACTCTAACATAGACTTTGTGGAAGTGTTATGCTATAGGCTGTGTACAACACAATCATTATCATCTCAAGACTGACTAAGTTTAATTAGTCTCCTAAGACTTATGGTTTTATTAACTTTTTATTTCGAGTACAATTAAGGGAAATTACAAAAATGTGATAATGGATTTTTTAATTACTGACTTGACAGTCTCCAAAGATTCAATTTTTTTCATAACCAAATACTCACATTTCTGTAATTTTATTTATTTTTTTCATGAAAAAGAAAATTATAAAAACGTATATTATAGCCTAAATTACTTTGTAATGAAAAATCTGACAACTATATTGTACAACAAATATTTATATACATGCTAGTTTTATAGATCTGTTGAGTAATACTGCCAAATGTGCCTCATCATTTTGTTTTACATGTAATAATAAAAGTCACAAATAGTTAATTATTTTTCATGGTCTTTACAGTTTATGTAATAGCGTTTATGAGATATTAATCCAATACGTTGGGTTTGTGTGTAAAATATTGTAAAATATTATTTTTATGTTTTCTTTTTTTTTTTATTAGAGAATTTCAGTTGATTGGAAGATTTATGTGATTTGAATTTGCATTAATCTTGCAACGGCCTACTATACAGTATATTTTTGTATATAGTGTGTAATATTAGTATTTTGTAAAAATTTATTTTGTAAACCATTTTCCAAATTGAAATTGTCATTTTTAGGGAGATTTTGTAATATTCTCATATTATATAGTATTTACAGGGAGTTTTATAGTGCCTTAAACAGGATGACTTATATTAATATACTCAATTTTACATGTGTAAACACAGAAATCCATGAAATATTGTATAATAGAAATGTATATAAGTATCTTTTATCTCTTTATAAATATTTTTCTAATTGTTAATAAAAAGTATTCTCAACATGATTATTTAGTGTCTGTTCAAGGGGTATTGAGAGAACGCAATTGTCAACAATGCCTACTACGCCACTGCGGACTGCAATATGTCAAAATTCAAAACTGTCAAGTTGGTAGCGTCAGTTTGAAAAGTTTATGTTCAGTTCATCGAAATTACATTTCTTCAGTATGTTCCCCACTTTTCCAGATGTTGGCACCTTCGCAGCCGATTTTGTGAAATATATTCGTGATTTTGTTAACTTTGTCGGGAACGTCGAAAATTTCGATGTAAAAACCACAGACGATTTGTACAGATTGTTTCTGTTTTGCCACCTATTTTCCTGGGGCGTTTTGTTATGGAAATTACGAGGATCTTTGTGAATAACTGGAATAAAATGTAAAAATTTTTCAAAAAAATAAATTTATTTAACGATATTGGCAACCCTGTCACAGAGGGCAGCACTTTGGCGCCAACGAATTTTTTTGTTTACATTTTGAATTGTGAAAATTGTGTATAAACATTTTCGCTCTTTTTTTTATAAATTACCAACTGAAAAATGACCGAAAAAGTGATTTCGTCGCTCCACATACAGAAATTAGGTATGCATTCTTTTAGGACGACAAATCAAACCTAACCTTAAAACTTTAAAGGTCATGAAATTCAAGAAATTCGTGAACGAGCTCTTTTGAATATTTCTTCAAAGTTAGACCATGGATTTGTATACGATAATGATTTGGCTCGAAGCAAGGAGATTTTGTCGAAATTATTTGAATGGTTTCTTTACGAGCCATGTACAAAACAAGAGCTTGTGTTTTCTTTAATCAAGCGAATTTTTCAGGTAATCCTCTCAAAAAACCACATTCAGTGAGTATTAATTCTTAATTTAAGACAGTCAGAAAGTGGTAAAATTTTAATCAATCATCATGGGACCATTTTATTCAAAAATGAACTGAAGCAAATACGAACATTCGTTGAACCAAAATACTATCCTCTGTTGGATGAGATTATTCAAATACTCAACAAGAGTGATGTTTTAGTGCCTCTGTTAGAAACTGACGTGTCTTTAAGTCACAGGACAAGAACTGATTTTAGTAGTAGTAAAAGTCGTCCTGTGGGAACTACAGCTACAACTATCGAAGGTTTTATTCAGCAGGAAGCATCAGCTAATGAACGCTATGGGTAAAATCAAATAAGATAATCAAGTCAGTATTAATGAATTGCTTTTAGTCTTCAAAGTGCCCCAGTGTGTGACACCTCCCCTTCCAGTTATGTCATAATTCCATTGAAATGGCAAAATTTAATAGAGCCTGACAGACACGTGTTGCAATCAATTGAAAACTCGCTGAGAAACCCCCCTCAACCATCATCTCTTCTCCACTCTTCTGATTTTTTTACGAATATACTTCTACGTGATTTCCCAGCTGAAGTTTTTTTGCAAAGACCTACCATCACAGTCGTAAGTTTTTCTAAATTTTCACTCATTTGTTGTCTGATTAATTTTTATATTATTTTATATTTATATAGAATTTCCAAGATTTGATTTATAATTGCCCCTCAACCAGAGTCACAAATTCAGTTTTAAATTGCTTAAACCAACTAACTAAAGCGTTGCAAGTAAGAATTAACCACTACAATGACCCTTGTATGTGTAACTCAAAAGAAAATGTGAGTTTGTTAGGATGTTGCAGTCATTTTACTATTTGCAAATTTTTAAGGTGTGTTCACAAGTCGATTCTAGATCTTCATCACCAGATTCTACATCAAGAAAAACTGGTTCGGGTCAATCAAATGAGGAGTATCAAATGCACGAAAATTCGGATTATTTAAAAACGCAACAGATGTCGTTTCCGCAGTATTGTTTTTCAACTTTTAGATGTGTTTTTAAGTATTTGTGTGTTAAATCTGAAACTATTAAGCAAAATAAACTTAAAATTAACCAGAAAGGGGTAAATTTGGCTCTAAGTTTGTTAGAGGAGTTACTAAACTTGCTTGGGATGGTGTTAAAAGAAGATATCTGGACTGAAGAATCATCGCCTTTTATTCAGGATATTCGCAAACAAATGAACGAAATATTAATTGGATATGGTACCACTTTGGAGTATTTTAGGTATTGCTTTTAAAAGTGATGATTAGTCTATTTATAAGTATTTTTTTAAGGATTGAAGCTACAAGTGATGATTCAAACTTAAATAATCGAGTCGCGCAATTATGTTTCTTGCATAATTGTGGACATTTTTTGGTGAAAATGATACCCATAACACAAACAGGTCTGATTTTACCACGAAACCTCAAAAACGCCCTCGCGAATAGCTTAGTGGATGTAACTCTGGCGAAATTGTATCCAGAATTGTACAAAACTCTTCTAAATTATGTCCAAGTAATTATCAACTTTTTAATTCTATTTCAAACTGATTGGGTGGTAGAGTTTTAGAGTCGGTCTTGATGGCGATTCTCTAACTAAATACCACGAAACAAATAGAATTTGCGATAGTATGACTGCCGCCGTCCAGTTTATGAAAAACTGGAAATCTCTAAATGCTGCACAAGGCATAGATTTGGCGAAAAAAGCATTGCCGAGTTTGGAATTTCACAAAACCGAATCATTTGTTAAACAGGTGGTTGAGTTGTGTGCAAACAAACTGCCATTATGTTCCTACGACGATGAATTATTAGAAAAATTCGAATGTAAGTTGTGGAACTATCACGATCGCCTTCTAAAGTTATGGTTCTAGTTGTTGTTTTAAAACTCCTGGGGCACAATTTAACGGAAATACAGCAAGAAATGTATAGATTATGTCAGAAAAGAATAATCACAGCGATTGGGCCTAAACTCAACACTTCTTGCACCGGGGTTCCAGGGGCTCAGATTCTATTTTTACTTAGACCCAAGGTTTTGGTAGAAATTGCATGCCAAGGCTTAACCAATGACAATTTCCAAGTAAGGAATTATTCAGAAGATATCCTGCTTCACATAATCAAATGTAAGATATTGGTATCTGAAGAAATTTGGAATAAGGTGGTGGAGACTTTGATTGTTTCCCTCCCAATTCTTTTGTGTTATGCAAATCAAAATTCGTCGCTGGGGAGGAGTCTTTTTGACATGATTGATCCAGACACTGCCAAAACACTATTTTTGCCGAAAAATGAGGTGATAAAAGGGAATATTCAGGTTTTATTTGGACCTGATGTTTTAATGAGAGAGGAGGCTTTTTCACGTTTGTGTTGGTTGTTAGCCTCCCAAACCGATTCCAGAGATATGCTTCCGAGATTAAATAATTTATATGATAAGGCGTTGCCCAATGTGTGCCAAATTCAACGAATTTTCGATATTAACAAAAACAGAACTGCTCAACACTTCTACCAGGTATTAGAAAATTAATTTAAGCAACTCTAGATATATTTTCTTTCAAATTTTAGCCCAGCAGTTTGCAACAAGTTTTAGACCTATTAAAAGCTTCCAATGTGGAACCAGTTATTCGTAGATCAGCTCTAACACAAACCAGCGTAATGATGGAAGATTCTATAATGCATGCAACTTTTCTTGAAAAGAGTGGATTAGAAATTGTTTTGAATATATTAAAGTCGGCCCTTATTGAAAAGAATTTCAACGATTATCCTGATTCGGTGATTCCAACTATTAATATCTTGAAAAATATCTGCTTGTTTCAATCAAGTGCCAGACAATCCCTCTGTATGGATACTGAAGTTTATTATAATGTTTTAAGAAGTAAAATTGAATACTGTCACTCAATATGATTAGTGATTTTTTTATGTTATAGGCCTGTTTCTGTTTTTTACTGAAGAAAAATTGAAACATGATGCAGTTTGTTTGTTGTTTTTGTTAATTTTTAGCGATTTTATCAGAGGAAGTCCCTCCAAAGCTGACTTATCTGTTCCCTATTTAGTTACGCAACTACTCCGCGTGCCATTTTCTTGTAATACTTATTGGGAGATTAGCCCCCATTTCGAAGAAAGTTTAGTATCATTACTAACTACAGATAAATGGTGTTTAAGTTCACTTCAGATCCAATGGAACTCTGAAATGTTTGGAGGCATTGATGAATTATTATCCTGGAATCATATTGATTATGGAGAAAGTAATATTGAGGACATTTTAAAACTAACAAATTATGATTTAACATGTCTGAAAGCATCAAGTGTTGATTATTACGTAAAAAAATATTTAACAGACATCCAAAATGGAACAACACACGAAACTGTGACTGCTTCCATTAATAAACTGACTACGTGAGTCAACAAATATAATTTAATATCGCTAACAAAAAAATACATTTTAGGTATGTACACTTGTACAAATTTATGCCCAAAGAAAATCACTTTCTGCAATATGCATGGGAAGCGACGTTTGTACGTTTTTTAAAAGACTTACCATCCAGTGAAGAAGATGCTAAACTCTTAAGTAGAGTTTTAAAATTTTTGACGTTTTTACTGCCGTTTTATAAGTCTTCAGGTAAGCATATGCCACCACCAAGGAAGTTGAAGCAGTGATTTTCAAATCTTTCTCTAGCTAGTTCTTGTTTTTTGAAATTTATATCAAGATTGGCCAATTCCAAACCTTTGTTATTTATTAATACGTCGACGAAAGTCTCGGACTTCATTATACTTTCAGCAAAGACTTTGATAGAATGTTTGTCATTGCGGTTAATTGACATAACCAAAATGTTTTTGTTTTTCGTGCTTTGAATTAGCTCTTTTTTCGCTGTTTCTCCTTTATTTTGGTCGAAGCTACCGATAATTATCTTCGCCCCTTTTTTGGCGTAAGATCTGGCCTTTTCATAGTTTATACCTGAAATTTTTTAAATTTGTAACACATTTTGAGGTTATGTTTAACTAACCTATGTTGTCCAAAATTACTATCACTAATTTGGGAGGAACTTCCAGTGATTTATATTTATAATAATTTATTATTTTTCGTACAATTAATCGTTTTGGGATTATGTACAAAATTGCAACGGCGAGACCTGCAGCATACCAATTTACCATTGTTTTGTTGGTGTTTTAAAGTAAAAAATTCCAAGCAGAATTACTTCCACCTTCTTTTTGATGCAAACTCACGCAGGTTTTATGTTATAATGTATAAATAATATTAAATTAAAAATAAAAAGAGGCTGATCGAAAATTAGGGAGTTTTTTTTTGGTGATGGTTAGTTGGTAATTTAAAGTTCAAGCGGGGGATTCAATAAGAATATTTATTATATTGCACTATTGCAGAGGGTGCGTTTTGGCTCCCACAACTGGTGAAAACCCCATCCGTTTGTATATTGGACCTAATAACACTGGAACCATCAAGCAATGACGAATTTAAGACTCTCAGCGAAGATTTGCTGAGTTTGATTACTTTATGCGCTGCTCAAGAACAGCATTTCTTAGATTATTACACTTACGTCAACGGGAAAGTGTCCAAAACTGAAATTCTATCTTGGAAAAGCGTTATAGAAATAATCGCAAATAATTTAAAATTCAACGATAGCACCCATTTCTACAATCTTTGTAAGCTAATCCAAGAAACAGTTTAAACAACCTTTTACGAAATTATTGCAGCTTATCTCGATTCCTTACTTGCATGTTTGGTGCACTTGACGGCCACTTTGGGCTGGACCAACAGTAAACCCGGCTCACCTCCGAAACGAATTCTTTTTGAATTAGTCGCTTCGCTTTGCGAACTTGTCGTAGTTTTCCACTGTGGTAAAGGTCCAACTGCTACTGTATCTGTAATGGGGTTGAGCATAACGCGAAATGTTATTTTGACACTGAACCATCTACTTGCGGAAATGCATAATTCGAAAATGAAGAATTGGGAGAGTTGTTTTATGGACGTGGAGGAAGAAGGGTGGTTGAAGAGTTTCCTCATGCTTTGGTCCAGTAGAGATGTGCTGTTGCGTGCAGGCGCTCTGCAGTTTTTTGCAGGGTTGTCCACGTCGCCACTATTAGCGATTAATATTGTTAATGGTAAGGCGTGAATTCCTATAATTTTTTTTGTTTTATGAAGGAGTTGCAGAGCTGAAAAATGAACACCAAGGAGTATGGCATATGGCCCTAAATATATTAGTTGATCATGATGAAGCCAGCATAGTTAAAGAGAATTGTGCTTGCTTATTGGCTAATTTTCTGGCACACACTAGTGTAAATCACTCCAATAAATTGACAATCGTAACGAGTCTAGTACCAAATACGATGAGAAAGGTTTTTATGAATTCTTATTTTTAGCTTTCATGTTTAATTCAGTCAATATTTCAGGGTAAAGATGATATTGCAACCATTTTTGATTTGCTTGAAGATTATCAATTTTATAAGAATTTAATAATTATACTGACAGAACTTTACACAAATAATATAATCGATTTTGAGGCAAAAAGTGTTACTCACTTGATGGAGTACACTTCGCCTTATAGAAATGATTCTTCTGATGAATCATCCAACAGTAATAAGAGCAGCAGAAACAAAAATGCTTCAGTAGTGACGCCATCATTGATTAAAAATCTAACAAACTTGTTAATAACTTTACTTAATTTAAATGAAGATAGACTCGCTAACATACTTCAAGATTTCGGTCTTGTGAAGTTGCTGTTTAGATGCATTTGTAACCCCGCTATGAGTATCAATGATACTAAAAAGTTGTCGCTGTATTGTGAGATTTTAGAAATGGATACTTCAATCTGTTCGTTGCTCAGTCAAGCTGCTCAAGTTAGTGAAATGTGTTTGGGGACTCTTCTTCATACTAAAGATTGTTTGAGTGGTGTGGTATCACTGCTAAACCCTCACATATATCGTAAGTATTTTTATTAATAGTTTTACAACAGATTTCTTATTTCATAACATTATTTCTCAAGAGTAAACTCCACGTTATGACAGTTGAGCGTTTCATTAGTGCTGGAATCTATTAAACTGACTTTGACTCTAAACTCACCTTCTGGTATTTTCTTGAATTTGAACTTCTGGAAGTCTAATGCGTGGTCGGTTATTTTGTAGTCGCCCTGTATAAAATTTAATCAAATTAACAACTTTTTTTTTAATTCAAGTTATTACAGGCGGCACAGGACAAGTTCCTGGTTCGAGTCCAGCTGCTGATTGCATGTCGTGCATGAATTCGCCCATGTATTTGTTGACGGCATCACAAAGAGATTCTTTAATGGTGATGAGGTGTTCATATTCACCATTATCTTCTTTGCTGTAAACTTCAGCAATATCTAGGATATTATTCCCTAAGTGTACTTTGCTTGATAGAGTTCCTTCTTCGACGACTTGCATACCATCTCTATCTTTTAGCTT
>QDEB01011139.1:0-16990 GCA_004193795.1 Asbolus verrucosus | reverse complement strand
GTCGCCACAGTCACAATCACAGTCGCCACAGTCACAATCACAGTCTCCACAATCACAATCGCAATCCCCACAATTGCAATCGTGATCGTCACAATGATGTGGCGAACTACAGCATTGCCCACAGCATCCAATTGCGAAATTATCATTCTCAACAAAAGCATTATCGGAACGAGTGGGTTGCTGAGTGACTACGCTTTCCTGTTGGCGACGCCTCTGTTCTTCAGCATCTGGATCTTCGATGACGCTTAAATCCACTTGTGGAGGCTAAAATCACTAAAACATTTATTATCTCTCTGTTGTCCCACAACTACTTACGATATTACTCTCATTGTTTCTGTTAACTCCTTCAGTAACAACGCTGTCGAAAAAAGATTACATAATTTTATTGTACATAACCGAATGATTTAAATACCTGAACACAACGCCCATTTTCAACACTGTGGTTAAAATGGTATTGTTAGAGTAATGACATCAATGAAGTGATATGTTATCTGTGGTTTCCTGAAATTCGACCATGTTTTCATTAAAAGTAATAAGAATATCTCAACGATGAAGTTTCGTTCCACTACTTCTAATTTTATTAAAGAATCATTATTGATCAGTTGTTATTCAGAATTTGGTCGCTGATTTGTTGTTGAAAAAGCTTTATTTAATGTTATCGTTATGTCATAATTACGGGTTTGCATATAACACAAGACATTATCTGAAAAAAGTCGTTTTAATATCCAACATTGCAATGCTTCTTAATTACAAAATTACAAAATAGTGCAATCTCCACAATCACAATCGCAATCCCCACAATCACAATCGCAGTCCCCACAGTCACAATCGCAGTCACCACAATCGCAGTCGCAATCGCAACAGTCACAATCGCAATCACAACAATTGCAATCGGAATTTTGATCGTCATGATGCCAGTGGTGGTGATGATGCGGCGGAGGACAACATGCCCAACAGCACAGAACCACAGCATCGTCATTCTCATTGGTAATATCAACGGAAGTAGTGGGTTGCTGAGTGACCACGTTCTCCTGTTGCCGACGCCTCTGCTCTTCAGCATCGAGATCTTGTAGATTTTCGATGTCATTTAAAGGTATTGATAGAGGCTACAATTAAAATAGTCTATTATCACTGTTTTCCGTTGTGTAATTACTTACGTCATTACTTTCACTATTTGTGTTAACATCTTCAGCTACAGCACTGTCGAAACAAAATTAATTACATAATTTTATAATAAACAAACCAATAACTTATAGATACCTGAACACAACACCCATTTTCAACACTATTATATGATATAATGTATATGATGGTATAATACATCCTCGCACTAATCTATGCTATGTAAACATGAATAAAGTCAAAGAATTGATATCTTATCTATAGGTTCTTAAAATTCGAACAGATTTTTAGTTGATTATAATAAAAATATCTTGACCATGAGTCAAGAATGTGTGAAATTTCTTATCATTGCTACTATTTTTATTACAGAATAATTATTCTTCAATTACTTATTCACCTCACGTTGTTATATATTATTCTCGTATTGTGTCTCTCTAATACTGTTCTATCGTGAATTTATTATGCATTTTATCTACAAAAACAAAATTTATTAAAATAGTAACGGTACCCAAAACATCAGTCGATGATGTGGTAAAAAATTTGAAAAACAACTTCTGAAAAAATTAGATGAGTAGAATTTGGAAAATGGAAAATCATAATTAAATGACGCAGATTCCATTTTACAGAAAGACAAACAAAAGTGCAAGAACTATTATGAAATATAGAGTTCTATAGAAAAATCGTAGCAATATTCTAAAAGAAATATTATAAATCCTATTAATATTGTAAAAATTTTAGACATAGAAAGAGTGAATAAATTAGCTAACAACATGTAAAATCAAATATTTTTTCCTGAACGTAGAGATAATTACAAAAATAAAAAATTTAAAAAAGGTGAAAGAAAAGATGAAAAGAGTAAGAAAGATCATAACTTTGACAGCAACATTATTTAGATTTTTTTTTAAATCACTATGGTTGCTTCATCAGTCACCATAATAAACAATCTTTCGTGAAAAGTGACAGAATTTTGATTTTCATTTAAATATGAAATATTTCAAGAGACTAGAACCGAAAAAAAGCGAGTTAATCGAAACAGACGAAAAATTTGAAACTTCCACATTTCTGCAAGAGAAACCTAAAACCGATTGGATCCTAGCTTTCGACGAGATCCTAATTTCAGAAATATGGGAGAATTTAATTCTCACCACCATACTTTTAAACTATTTCATCGCTTGTTTTGTCTACGTTTTCATGAAAAATCATATAGGAAAGGAGATATATTACATAATACTGGCATTCGATGTAATTTACATTTTGGACTACATTGCCGCCGTGAAGCTTTTCTTGTGGAAAAATACTCAAATTAGCCTCAACAAAGATTTGAGAAGCAAAATCGATTTAATAGTGGATCTTTTCTTAGCCTTTCCTTATTCATACATTTATGAAGCTACCGCTCACGAATCCTACAATTTTACAGTGTTTCTGTCCTTAAGGGCAATTTTAGTGCTGCGCTTATACCATGTTGTGTTATATTTCAAAGAAAAAGTCAATGTAGTCAATATTAACCACGTCGTTTACTTTATAGCCGAATATGTGATATATATGGCGGTCCTTGTACATGCTACAGCTTGTCTTTGGTACCTGGTAGCTTTTCCAGATGATCCTCCACCTCCTTCAGGAGCATGGACGAAAGTGGAGGACATTCGCGAACGCTATAAAGACCCAGCAAGTCTGTACGTACATGGTTTGTATTTTGCCTTGACCTACATTACTGGCAGAAATTTTGGAGATATTGTTCCTCTTGGCATCGGTGAAAAATTTTTTTTAAGTAGTTTTTAGCTCATTTTCCAAACACATCCACTCTTAATTTGTTTTAGTTGTAATTGTTTGTGTTGGATTCATTTTCACGACGGCGATATTCATTGCAGCGTTCTCTTTCTTATTCGAAAGGACACACAAGTTAAGATCTGCGCTCCGAATACAAATGCAAGACATTAAAAAATATTTGAGTTCGTCATCTATGAATGAGAAAGATAAAAAACTAATTCATAAATACTACGAAATCTTGTGGACGAAGAAACGTGGTGTTCGTGAACCAAATCAGCTTTTTCAATTGCCTTTCCCTTTAAAAAGCGAGATTTGTGTAGACGTCAACATTCGTGCCCTCCAGACTTCTTTGCTTTTTCGAAATAAACCAGAAGCGTTTTTGAGATCAGTTGCCTACTTAATGCGGCATAAATTTTATCAACCAGGAGAGTCAATTTATCATGTCAATGTGATTAAAGTCAAAATGGTATGAACATTTTTAGTCTGGATTTGTCTTAATCACCCGATTGTAGATTTTTGTGGTTCTGGGTGCTATTGAAGTTCTGTCTGAAGAAGACGACGAAAGTTCTGTTATTACTTTTGGCGCTGGAACTTGTCTGGGAGAGAGTGCTTTAGTTCTTTCGCTACCATCGAAATGTTCAGTACGAGCAGCTTGCTATACAGAGCTTCAAGTAATGTTTGATTTGAAATCTTCATCTGCATCAATGCATCAATTTTCAGGTTTTGGATAGAAAAGACTTTTATACCATAATTGATTTATTTCCTGAGTTGTATGCAAGCATTCGTGAAACGATCATGAAACGAATTGCTGAGATAGAACCGATAGAATCGACAAGACTCTCGGTGGCAATTAATCTCTATTCGTTCTTTCGTCAACAACAGAAAACGTCAACTATAAAAATGTTAAAAGATAAATTAAGAGGACTAGCTCCAAAAACGGAAAAGAAAGATAAATATTTATCGTTATATCAGCTGAAAGATAACAAGGACGATGAAGAAAAATTTCCAGTATTTGTCTCCGCAAGCTTCCCTTGGATTCTTCAACCAGACAGTTCGTTTTTCAAATGTTGGGAAATATTGATACTTGCTGTCGCTGTAGTGATATGCGTCTTGTATCCCCGTTACATAATTTTCAGGAAAAAATATCCAGAATGGTTTCTGTCGTTCGCAGAAATAGTCGATTTGTTCTTAATGATGGACGTTGTCGTCGTTTTATGTACTGCGATTCAACAGAAAAATAAAATTATTAAAACATTCATGGAAATTTTACACGAACGTCTGACGCAATTTGGATTTTATTTGGATTTCTTCAGCTGCATTAAACTAGAGCTATTTTTTGAAATTTTTACAAGAAATGAACGCTTTGGCGAAGTTTTACGACTGAATCGATTGTTGAAAATTTATCGAATTCCCAAAAAATTCCACGAATTAGAAAACCAAATAGATAGGAAAATCACCAAAATTCGCATGGCAAAATACATTTCTTATATTTTAATTTCTGAATACTTACTTGGAGCTGTTTTATACATGACAACGTGTTTTACGTTTATTTGTACTGAAGATGGTTGGTTTTTTACGAAACTAATGTACGATTTGAAAACACATGTTCATTCCTCCTACACTAGCAATGAAATAGTTACGTCACAATACTACGCTTTATTTTTTTTGTCTGGTATGACATTCCCTAATATCTTACCCAATAACATAACAGATAAAGTGACAGCTTGCCTCGCTACTCTTTTTGGTAAGTCTAGAAGAAATAATTTTAGTAATTATAATCCCAAAATTTTCAGGAATTATACTGCTTAGCTACTGCATAGCCGAATTCTCCGCTGCACTAACTCGTCAACTGCAACCAGTAATCAGTTTTCAGGAATCTTTATTTTCAGTGAAAACATTCATGCAAAGAAAGAACATGTCGAAAGAACTCACAGCGAGAGTCGAAAACTTCTTCACCCTTCAGTGGAATTATGACAAAGGGCTCGGACTGAAGGGGCAATCTTTATTTTTTAACGCCAGCAGGAACATACAAATGAAAACACAATTTAACGATAAATTAGAAACTATTGCAAATCTGCCGTTATTTCAAGGGAAGGATTTGAATTTTTTGAAGCATTTGAGCACAGTGGCCACAGCGCTGATTCTTCCTCCGAACGAATTTATCACTTACAAAGGAGAAATGATTAAAATTTTGTACATAATTCAGGAAGGATATTGTGTGCGAAAGACTGGTAATTTTTAAATTTTTCCATTGCGGAAATCTCTCTTCAAATCTTATTTGAAGAGAGAAGTGTGATTTTGGGCCCAAAGTCTTTTTTCGGAAGCCTCCTCCTCTTCAGTAGTCTGAATAGTCCTTGGACCATTGAAACACTAACCCATGTTAAAATCTTGTGCATAGCGCATAAAACTCTATGGAAATCGGCATCGATGTTTCCAGTTGTGGCCAAGGAGTTTCAGAGGGTTATCAATGAAATAAATTTAGAAGACGAAGTGCAAAAAATTCTCATGTTTCAAAATCCTGATAGCAAAAAGAACACTTATGATCTTCAGGGTGAGCACAAGTTGAAGTAATAATAAGAAAAAAATTATATTTGCAGGTTCCATCATCAATATGATTGCATATTGTAAAAGACAGAAAGAGAGTTACAGCGAGCCATTTAAACAACTGGGTTATTTGTATTGGATACAATTTTTCTTATTGCCCATTTGTATCCTTCCTTACGGTTTTTTCTTGAAACTATGGATGTCATTACGTCTGGTAGTTGTTTTAATCAATCTTCTAATAGAACCATACAACTTAATTGAAGCACCTCACACACCCCTTCTCCATGATTTACACTTAGCATTAAGCATAGTTGCTTATGTAGATCTTTACGTTATGTTATTCGTTGGTTACTATGGACCAAGAAATCAACTGGTAATGCATCCATTAAAAACTGCAATCCATTATCTCAAAGGCAAGTTTATATTCGATTTCGTATTCTGTTTTCCTTGGAAAATGATTGCGATTTATTTATACAATCTGGTTCAACAAAGACCACCTTCCGGAGAACTGACTCCTACACTTGAAATATGTTTTTTGATGTTAAAGCTATGTCAGCTATACAGATTAGAAGAATTTTTTAATTATCTATCTGAAGACATCAGAAGAAAAGTATTGGGTTGACACAAACAAATCAACATTAGTAATTTTTGAATTGCAGAGATATGTCATTCAAATTGTAAAATTTATTTTTCTCGTAATAGTTTTAATCAACGTTTTCGCCTCGATCAACGTTAAAATCAGTTGCAAGTACTACATCCAGGAAGATTTACCTAAAGCCTACATTCACAATGATAGCTACGTTCAAATCCCGGGACGAGCCCATCACCCATTACATCGTTTCACCATGATCTGCCTCGAAAACTCTTGGATCGATAAGTTAAAATGTTTATATTGTGTTGCAGCTAACATCTTTCTGTAGGTCAAAATTTCAGTATTACACAGAACTCTACCAAGTGTACATACTCTCAGTATACTTTGTAACAAGCACATTTACCGCTTGTGGAATAAGTGGCATTACTCCTGAATATTCTGCTAACTTGTTACTAACAATATTCATAATTTTGAATGGGATGTTGCTGATTGGGTAAAAGAGCCACCTTACGTTTCTTTTTTGTAAACTTTGTTTCCATCAGTTACATTTATGTCAACATTTTAAGCTATAAAGCTGATTGGAACAGTTTGCTTTCAAAGAACCAAGAAATGATTAACGAAATAAAAAAATTCATGGGGCAAGAAAAAGTGAGGAAAAATCTGCAAGAGCAAGTTATAGATCGTATAGAATATAAATGGAAACGCACCAGAGGGGCTGAACCGAATGAAATTTTGGCAAACTTACATGCAGCACTTCATGAGGATGCCACATTGCCGATGTATGAAAGTGTTTTAAGAGACACTCCAATTTTTGGAAACGTCGACAGCTCTTTCTTTCGAATAATCGTCAAAATTGTAAAAATAAAATATTACCTCAGAAAGGAGTACGTGTTTAAGGCTGATGATGTGGTCTCGAATGTTTATATAATTTACAGCGGAACGGTACAGAATTTTTTCACTTTTTTTTTGTCCTCAACACGAATTTGCAGGTTAAAATAACATCCAAATCTGGCAACTCTGAAGAGGTTATGGGAATTGGAGGAGTTTTTGGTAACATCACTCCTCACCTCAGACATAAAATTTCAGTCACAATTGCAGCTTTAAGTAACGTCGAAGTCTTATGTATGGAGGCACATGACTTTCATGACATCCTC
Organism: Asbolus verrucosus; assembly: GCA_004193795.1. Taxonomy (NCBI): domain Eukaryota; kingdom Metazoa; phylum Arthropoda; class Insecta; order Coleoptera; family Tenebrionidae; genus Asbolus; species Asbolus verrucosus. Next base: position 9,811 of record QDEB01011139.1, on the reverse strand, counting down.
CAGGTATCACAGTTATTAAAAATTAACAGTTTATAAACTGTAACAATTTCTAGAAGTATCCTTCAATGAAAGAAACAATTACTAAAAATTCAGCGCAAGATGTTGATTATATCATGCCAAAATTCACACAAGCATACAACATTGAGGTATTGTCCAAAAATCAATTGCTACAAATATGAAAAATTTGCTTCCATAAATCTATATTTCAGCCTGCAGCTGTTGATTCACGTGACCAAAAATTCATAAAAAACATTATTGAATGTCTTTTGATTTGTTTACCTTGGAAGTTGTTCCGAGTAGCAATTTCGCCCTACTCCTTGATCTACACATTTTTTGGTTTGTTAAAATTTGCCTATTGTGGGTGTTCGAATTTTCAGAGCATGGAATTTTGGAAAGATTTCAGACTAAAAATCAGAAACAGCTTCCAAAATTTAAAGATTTTATGATCGATGAGCGAAAAACGAGAAACGAAAAACCCGAACTCCCACATTTAAGAACATCATGAATAAAATATTTTTGATTTGGCAGATTCGCTTTGTTTGATACTCGCATATCCCAACTGCATTTTGGTCATTTATGAATTTTGTTTCCAACACCATACATTAGCACTGCTATATGTGGCGATTATTACAGATGTAATATTTTTAATGAAACTAATTCTTGACATGCACAAGTCTTATGAAGACCATTATGGCGAACTAGTTGTTTCTAATAAAAAAATTATCAAACGGTAAAATTTTTGTACTTTTTCGAGCTTTCAATTAATAACATTGCACTACAGATATTTCCAGAATCATACATCAAGAAGATGCCTCGACTTCCTATGCAATCTGCCTTTGTTTTATTTAGCTTTTCTGTTGTCTGTATTTTCGGAACTAAACTATTATTTAGTTTTCTCAAGCTTGAGGATGATTACCCTATTTAGATTTCTTACTATTTTCGATTACTACAACGAGAAATCCAATCAGCTGTTGACTAATAAAATATGTCTCAAGACTGGGTAAAGCAATAATGATAATATGCAGATTTGATATTTGATATTTCACAGCTATACTATTGTTTGGTGTACGTTAATAATCCATATCTTCTCATGCGGATGGTATTTATGCGCATGCCCACTAGTCTTTTGCTTTGAAGAATCTTGGACTAGCGAAATTTTGGAAGCAAATGAAGTAATATTTACATAATACCACATCAACAATCTCAAAACAGAAAATTTCTAGAGCAAACCGACGATCTACATAACATGCCTCTATTTTATGATCGGATTATTTACAACTTCCGGCAACAATGACGTAACTCCATCCAATTTACACGAAAAAATCTATCTCATAATGGTTATGGTAGTGGCAATTTTCTTGGTTGGGATATTCATTGGAGAGGTCATGAACATCCTCAACTCTCTAACACTTGCAAGAGCACACTATGAACATGAGATCAAAGAACTGCAGATTTATCTCCAGAATTGCAATGTACACGAGTTCCAGATGAAGAAAATGAGGAATTACGTTCAAAAATTGTGGGCAGTTAGCAACGGAAAACAAGTAGAAGATAGATTAAAGTTATCCAGAGAGTCAACTGCAGATTTTTCAGATTCCACGTCTGGACCTTCTTTTGCACTCTGTTACAATGCAAGATTTAATGCTGGAAATTTACGGCCACCATCTGAAGAATTCGCACATATTTTCAGAAGTGGAGGAGTCTTTTACCAGGCAACTGGTAGGGTATTTAAGACGCACTATTTTTTTCCCTGAAAATTACATCGTGAAACATGGCGATTCGGACAAATCAATGTACTTCATTCATTACGGAAACGTTGAAATTTTGACTGTGCATCCAAATTTGACTGAAACTGTACACGAAGTCTTAAGCGCAGGAAACCTGTTTGGGGTTATACAAGGTCTGTTTCATGGTATTCCGCATCATTTTTCCTTTCGTGCAAAAACAACTGTACATACTGTGAGTTTATGTCTGAGTGATTGGGAGTATTTGCTACACTTTTTCCCGGAGAGCAAAGAATCAATCTACATGAAAGCAAACAATATTTACACTTAAAAATTAATAAAAATATCCATGATAATGTGTTTTTATCGATTACCATAGCTCCGACTATGTAAACAATTTTGTAGTGAAACTGAAACATGAAGCGTCTGCTTAAAAGTGAACACAAAAAACATGATTTTGGACAAACTGATAAAAAACCATACACACTTCTGCATGAGAAAGCACAATCGGGGTTCAAGTTTATTCCTCTCGGAATCCTGAAGATTTTGACTTCAGACTTGTGGAGGATTATAATTCTGTTCTCCATATTTCTAAACTACGTTGTCACCAGTTTTTCTTACTTTTTTCTGAGTAGAGGCCTACACAAGAAAACGTATTACTTCGTTGTCATACTAGATGTCATTTACGCTGTTAATTATATAGTGGCCCTAACAATTTTCTTCTGGAAGAGGAGTCAACTCCACTTAAACAAGCAGCCAAGAAGCAAAGTGAGCTTAACAATCGATTTTTTACTCGTATTTCCGTACTCTTACATCTACGAGGCTGTCGTTCAAGAATCTTACGATTCAAACACATTTCTTTGTCTACATGCTATCTTAGCGTTGAGATTATTCCACATTTTACTATACTTCAAAGAAATATCGGATGTTGCCGGTGGTAGTCACTTTAAAAATTTTATCCTCCAATATTTGACTTTTCTAATAATACTCCAACAAGCTACAGCTTGTATATGGTACCTTATGGCTTTTCCAAAATATTCAACAACTCCTTCAACAGAATGGACGAAAGTCGATGAGATGCGTGGTCGCTATACAGATCCCGTATCTCATTATATCATAAGTGTTTACTATGCTTTGCTGAACATCACTGGGAGAAATTTTGGAGACATAGTCCCTCTTGATACCGGCGGGAAAATTTTTATAAGTAGTTCCAAGCCACCATAATTACATTTTTAATTATTTGTATTTTTCTAGTTATGGTTGTTTTTGCTGGATTTACCTTGACAACTGGAATTTTCATCGGATCCTTATCATTCTTGTGTGAGAGGGCTTACAAAATAAGAGCAGAGCTTCGAAATCAAGTGCAAAATATTGAGAAATATTTAGATTCTATTTCTATGGACGACAAAGGTAAGACGGTCATTAGAAACTACTACAAAATTCTGTGGACCAAGAAAGATGGTATTCACGAATCGGATGAATTGGCACAGTTGCCGTTCCCTTTAAAAAGCGAAATTTGTGTCGACATCAACATACGCCCACTTCAACGCTCTATAATCTTTCGTGACAAACCAGAAGCATTTTTGAGATCAGTTTCGTATTTGATGAAACATGAGTTTTATCAGCCAGGACAATTGATTTACCATTCCAGCGTTGTTAAAGATAAAATGGTAAAGTCAGTTCTACTCGATTTATTTTATGATCACCAAATTGTAGATTTTTGTGGTTTTGGGTACGATCGAAATTTTGTCCGATGAAGACGATGAAAGTCAGATAATTGCTTTTGATGCTGGAACCTGTCTAGGGGAAAGCTCTCTAGTTCTGTCGCTACCATCGCGGTGTTCAGTGAGAACAGTTTGCTATACAGAACTTCAAGTAAGAGAGTTTCTGCATTGAACACTTACGCAATTTTTTTTGCAGGTTCTGTATCGAAGAGACTTTTACAGCATCATCGATTCTTTTCCTCAGCTGTATGCGGATATTCGTAAAACAATCATGGAACGAATCGAACATATGCAACAGATTAGTTTACACAAGCGACGTTCAACTGTAAGACTTGTTTCAACTCTTCTTCAATTCGAAAAAGGTTCAATCATTAAATCTTTGAAAGATAAACTGAGAAAGCTGATTCCAAAGGATCCTGACGAAGACAAACATTTATCTTTATACCGACTCAATGATGGTGACGTGGACGTGGATAGACAAACCATATTTCTCTCTGAGAAATTTCCGTGGTTTCTTCGCGAAAACAGCTCATTACATTTATGTTGGGAAGGTTTCATTATCTTTATTGCCATATTTATAAGTATTTTTTATCCATATTACATAATTTTCAAAAAGGAGTATCCCCACTGGTTCATTAGATCCTTTCTCTATACCGATTTCTTTTTGATGCTTGATGTTTTTGTAATTCTATGCACCGCCATCGAAGAAAAAAACACAACAACTAGAACAATTATGGGTATCTTGCGCAAGAGGTTAAGACAGCCCGGTTTTTATTTGGATTTCTTAAGTTGTCTATGGATTGAAAAGTTTTATGTTGTTTTCACCGACAATGAACATTTCGAGCATATTTTACAGTTGAATCGAATGCTCAAAGTCTATCGAGTACCTAAAAGAATACAAATATTAGAAAATCACATCAACATTCAAATATTCGGTATTCGTATAATGAAATACATTCTTTACCTTCTATTTTCTGCATATTTTATCGGGGCTCTTTACTACATGATAACGTGTTTTGAATATATCTGCACTGAAGATGGTTGGTTTTTCACAAAAGTTATGGAAGACCTGAAAGCACACATCAAATCCTCTTACAGTACCGAAGAGACTCTCATGTCGGTGTATTACAGCTTATCCTTTATATCCAGTTTGACTTACATCGATATTTTACCAAATAATTTGACAGACATGATATTAGCTTGCTTCGCTACTCTTTTCGGCATATTTTTGGTCAGCTTTTGCATAGCGGAATTATCAGCGACCATAACTTGGAGATTGAAGATAATTACGAAATTTCAAGAGTCTCTGTTTTCGTTAATAAACTACATGAGAGAAAAAAACATAGAAAAAGAGCTAGAGCTACGAATTGAAAATTTCTTTGTTCTTCAATGGAACTATGACGAAGGAGTGGGTTTACGAGAGCAGTCCCTCTTTTTCAATGCCAACACTAACATTCAAACGATGGTAAAAATTAAAGAAAAAATGGAAATTATTGAAAGCGTACCATTGTTCCGAGGGAAAAACCTCGACTTTATTCATCATCTTGTTACGTCAGCTACAAATCTGGTTTTGCCACCAAACGAATTTATAACCTATAAGGGTGAAATTGTCGAAATTCTGTACATAATTCAAGAAGGATATTGCATCAGACACTTGAGTATTGTTCCACTTTAACATTTTCGAAATTTTCATCAAATTATTTGTAGGAAACAAGAGCATAATTCTGGGTCCAAAATCGATTTTTGGAAGCATAAATTTCTTTACAAGCGTCAATGCCCTTACGACCATCAAAACTCTAACTCACGTTAAAATTTTGTGCATCACCCACAAAATGCTCTGGAAGTCAGCATCGATGTTTCCCATCGTTGCCAAACAATTCCAGAAGGTGGTCACCGACTCCAGTATCAAGACTGACATCGAACAACTTCCACATGGTGAAAGCATTACTAAGGAAGAAGATACACATCTTCAAGGTTCCATCGTCAACATGATTTCATATTGTGAACAACATAAAGAAACCTACGGCGAACCATTTAAAGAACTGCGATATTTGCAATGGATCAAAATAATCTTCTTGCCCATCTGCATTCTTCCTTACGGTTTCTTCCTGAAGATATGGGTCACGATGCGTCTCGTTGTCGCTTTCATTGCGGCAATATTGATCCCATACGATTTAATCCAAACTTCGCATGAACACAACCTCGACGAGGTAATTTTTGCAACCGACATTGTTGCTTACATTGACCTCTACGTTATGATGTATGTGGGCTATTATGGACCAAAAAATCAATTGATAATGCATCCTCTGAAGACTGCAGCTCATTACATTAAAAGCAAATTTCTGATTGATTTAATTTTATGTTTTCCTTGGGAGGTTTTTGCTTTTTATTTAACTGAAACGGGTGAAAAACGGAAAGATGAGGCAGAGCGGATGCACGATTCGTGGTTGAGGATAATTCGAGTGCTGCAGATTTACCGATTACCACAGTTCTTCAATTATTTCTCAGAGGATATCAGGATAAAAGTATGGCTAGAGCAGACACAATTCAAGCTAAATATTTTCATTTTTAGGGCAACATTGTCGAAATTCTAAAACTAATTCCTATTGCAATAATCGTTATCAATCTGTTCGCCACACTTGTGGTCAAAAGCAGCTGCGAATACTACAGCAAAAATGATCTATCTCCATCGGACATCTACAACGAAAGCTTTGTGCAACCCCAAGGAATGGCGCATCATCAGTTGCAAGATTATATCATGTTCTGCCAGAAACATTCATGGATCGACAAGTCTCAATTTCGAAATTACACCAGACCGTATGAAGTATACACGGCGGCGATGTATTTTTCCACGAGTATTTTGACTTCTACCCCAATAGGTGACGTCACTCCGCAATATTCCAAGGGACTAATTTTGACAATAGCAATGATTATATGTGGAACACTGTTTTTTGGGTAACATTACCATTTACGTGATTTTTTACCTAATGCCCCTTTAGCTATGTTTATGCCAGCATTTCAAGTCATAAAGCAGACTGGAACAGTTTACTGTCCAAAAATCAAGAAATGGTGAACGAGCTGAAAAAATTCATGGAGCAAGAAAAAGTACGAAAAGAGTTGCAACAACAAATAATTGATGGCCTTGAGTACAGATGGAAACGTAGTAAAGGCACTGAACCGAACGAGATCTTAGTAAATTTACACCCTCTTCTGCACGAAGATGCCGTCCTCACAGTGTACGAAAGTACACTGATCAAAGTTCCTATTTTCGAAAATGCGGACAGATCGTTTTTTCGAGTAATTGGCAAACTGGTCAAGGAGATGTACTATCTTAGACAAGAATACATCTACAAGGCCGACGATATAGTAACAGATATTTGCATAGTCTATAGAGGAAAGGTAGATAATATTTCTGTTGAAACTTTTTCCAATGAAGAAATAAAAAACGTAGGTTAAAATCACATCTAAAGTAGACGAAAGTGAAACTCTTATGGGAAGTGGAGGAATTTTTGGTAACATCTCTCCCCACAACAAAAATAAAATTTCAGTCACGATAACAGCTTTAAGCAACGTGGACATACTGTGTATGGAGACTCAAGTCTTCTACGACGTCCTTCAGGTGTTGTACTTATCGAAAATTAAATTTTCACACAATGACGCAAATTTTCAGAAATATCCATCGATCAAAGAAACAATTGACAACACTTCTACGGATGTTGACTTCATCGAGTCAAAATTCAGAGAAACATACGAAGCTGAGGTGCAATTAATTTTCGTCTTTTTTTTTACTTCCTTCTTTGATTACAGCAGCCTGCTTTCACCAGTTCAAGTCGTCAAGAGCTGAATTCAGTCATTGGATGTTTCTTGATTTGTCTACCTTGGAAGCTGTTTCGTGTGGCAATATCGCCACACTCCTTAATATACACATTTATTGGTTCGTCAAAATTTGCATTTTAGAAAATTTAATGAGTGAATGTTTTTGGTCAGATTTCTTTTGCTTAATATTGGCCTACACAAACAGCATTTTTGTCATATATGAGTTTGCATTCCAACATTATTCACTATCACTACTCTGCGTGGCCATCGTTACCGACGTTACATTTTTAACGAAACTAGTGATAGATATGCACAAATCCTACGAGGATCAATATGGCGAATTGGTTATGTCCAATAAAAAAATTATCAAACGGTAGCTTAAATTTTTTTAACAAAAATTCCGAGATATTGTATTTACATGTTTCAGATATTTTGAAACACACACTGTAAGAAGATGTGTATACTGCTTTTCTAGTCTGCCCTTTTATTACTTGGCTTTTGTGCTGTCATTATTTCCGAAACTGAATTACCATTTGTTGTTCTCAAGTTTAAGATTGGTTACTATATTTAGATTTCTCGACGTTCTTGAATATTACGACAAAAAATCAAATCAACTTTTGACCAACAAATTACTTTTAAAGATTGGGTAAGTCAGTAGTAGATATGCCTACCTAGTAGGCATATAAAATGAATTTTGTTTGAGACAGCATTTCGACTGCTCTTTGTACGCTAGTCATCCATACATTCGCTTGTGGGTGGTATTTATGCGCCTGTCCTTTAGGATTCTGCTTTAAGGAATCATGGATTACCACACAACTACCACTGACAGGAGTCGAAGTAATTAAAAATAGCACCACTAACGTAACCAAAAAACCTCAAATTCTAGAGTAAAATCAACATTTATGTAACATGCTTCTACTTTATGGTGGGATTATGCACTAGTTCTAGCAACGGAGATGTGGTTCCACAGAATTTGCGAGAACAAATATACATCACAGTGGTCATGTTCATCACGAACTTTTTAATCGGCATATTCATCGGCGACATTATGAACACTCTCAATTCTCTAACAATTGCGAGAGTAAATTACGAATATGGGATTAACGAACTACAAATTTACTTGCGCAATTGCAACGTAAGCGAGTTTCAGATGGAAAAAATGTGGCGCTATGTCCAACAACTGTGGACGATTAGCAACGGCCAACAAGTACAATTATTTATAAAATGTTGGCCTCAGTGTTTAGTTGTACTTCTTCTAGATGCCCAGATTGCTTCCCCTCTTACACCCCGTCTCCAGATACGAACTCATGTGGGAAATTTACGGACACCATTTGAAAAGGTCGCATATATTTTCGGATGTGGAGGAATCCTTCGCCAGTCAGTTGACTCGGTACTTCAAACGTACCATCTTTTTTCCTGGAAATTATATTGTGAAGCATGGAGATTCGGATAAATCGATGTACTTTATTCACTACGGAGAGGTGGAAATTTTAACGGTACTTCCAAATTTAACCGAAACTGTACATGATGTTTTACAAGCTGGGGAAATGTTTGGTACTACACAAGGCCTGTTTCATGGTGTCCCACACCATTTTTCTTTTCGAGCAAGCACGGCGGTGCACACTGTTAGTCTATGTCTGAGCGATTGGGAATATTTGTTGAATTTTTTTCCAGAGACTAAAGAATCAATCTATGACAAAGCAAATAACATTTATACTTAATATTATTATAATAAATTAAATTATTTTTTTATAAAAAGACAATGACTATTATTTGCTGGTTTCAATAATTAAGCAATTGATTCGTTCATTGATAGGGGGCAAAATAACCTTAAAAAAAAACCATTTCTACGAACCGCCACTGAGTATACGCCGCCCATGAATGACACAAAACATAACCTCACTTAAACGCAATTTGACAATGAGAGATAACCAAAGAATTTAAATCGAAAATGAGTACCTGCGGACCATTTAGATTATTAAAAGTTGCCCGCATTCAAAACTTTCAATTTCAGTTGAATTTCCCTCGATGCAACTACGCCAAAAAAGACACAGGAAGTAAAAAGCCCAGACCACTGAAGTGCAATTAAAAAAAATCAATTTCAGGTGTCAGCATGATTGGAGGTGCTCTCAAAAAGAAAAAATTGGGCAAATTGGGCCCCGTAATGGAAAAAAAGGTATTGCCAGTGGAAACAGACCCTCAGAAACTAGTTCAATTCGTGTGTGGCTCGAATATTTACAATACAGGTGAAGATGTTGCAATTAAACCAGACAGTGAATACCCGGAATGGTTGTGGAATATCCGAACAGGACCGCCACCACCACTACATGAACTCGACCCTAATTCTAAAGCTTATTGGAAAAGGATACGGAAAATGGCCATGAGACAGAACAACAAACTGGCACAGCTTAAAAAATTCTAGTTTTGTAATTATAGAAAAGTAATAAATGGTTGGAAATCAAAGGGTACAGTGATTGAAGTTTTCCTTACATAATCTATAACAATACATTTTTGTCCTAAATCTGATTGTTCACCAATAATTTTGTA
>QDEB01011055.1:0-11350 GCA_004193795.1 Asbolus verrucosus | reverse complement strand
ATGTGTGAATTCTTGGCTGCCCAAAAGTGCGATTTGTGGGCATCAAACAAATTTAAATTGTTTTATACGCAAATAATTCTAAACTTAACACGCCGTATATGGTAAAAACTTACAACTGATGTGCGGAAAATTTATGACCTAGTACAGATTTCCAAGCTGCAGAATTTAAAGATTAATTTTCAGTAAAAATCACCGCCACTTATCACCTAAATTGTTCACAAGAAAGCTTTGGGATGTAGGAAAATAAGGAAAAGTATAAAATCACCAAACTGAGAAGTTATCTCAAATCCGACGATCATAAATTTCAACGGTTTTGAAATATTTCTTCTATCTGATCTCGATCCCATGTAGTTGTGTTAGTGAAAAATAAAAGCGGAAAAGGATAGCGCAATACAGACTTACAAACAAAGAATGAGGCAAATGTACTAGTTGCTAAGCAATCTATTTCCCAACTTACATGAAATGAGCATTAGACCACCGAGTGTAATGCATTATTTAGTCCTTACTGTTTCAGTTTTTTATTTTTTGGCAGAAATGATGGCATTCTTTCATTATGTGTGATCACAAACAATAGGTTCTCGAATTATTTATTGGCTTTTTCCTTTGAGATTCGTAATGCTGGTAGAATAACGCCGAATTAACGAGCACAAATAAGGATTCGGCACTCATTGTTGAGCAGCTCAAGTGAATGGCTTAAATAACGCGTATAATACAATAGAATCCTTTGAAGTTAAACTTGTAAAGAGTTTCGGGTTTAAATCCTTATTTTGCTTTTTTGTGCGAATCAGTTAATCGGGCGTGTCTTTATTAGTCTCATATTGTGGTTATTATTATCCCATGTTGAATTTGTGTAGAATTGAATACTGAAACAATAACAGATGATATTCAAATTAAATGGAGCAGACATCCAGTTTTTCGTTATTCCTGTCACTAATGCTATTATTTATGACTTTCATTTCGTTATACGAATTCTGGGGGTGAAATTATAGTGGGTATATCGAGCATTTGTTTCATTTTTCAATTCTATCGGTTAGCGTTTAATACCCGTACTCGTACACGAATTTGTACAATTTTGAGGGCAATCAGAATTACAATTCAATTATCGTCGAATTCGTTGTTCAGACGGTTAAGTGCCCTTCATATGTTTTATGCTGCAAACGCATCTGTTCTTGACATCTCGCCAACCGTGTGGTTTACACTTGATAATGTTGGTTGGCGACGACACCTACACCTGCCATCACTGATTGTATCTGCAATTGCACTCTATTGTAAAGCGATACTAACTTGTTTTCTTCTTATACGAATTCTGTCCTATTAAACTGAAGGTTCTCATGGGCCCATTTCTCGACATTTCTCGATGTAGATGTCTTTTCGTTTTGTAAAACACTTCAAATTTATATTGATTGATCGAGTGAGGATAATAATATAGTCTTACAAGAAAACAAATTGAGTTCCAAAATGAAAATTTGAAAAGAAGAGACGTGTTTATGTAAATGCGAGCGAAGTATTTCAAACAAGATCCAATTTGTCGAAAGAGTGGGAAATATCCATCGTCAAAATCTTAAACAAATTTTGATCGGACCACGTGATGACTGTTTATTGGAGCTTCAGTAAAGGAAGAATCGTAATAATATGATGTAAATTTCATCAGCGATCCAAAGTAAACCGACAAAAAAAAATCCAGCTAACATCTGCATCAACTTGTTTAATATGTCTTAGTAGTTAATGCTAAACAGTTCAACCGCTATATCTGACACATTAAAGAATTAGATCTCAACAGGGTATCCTGTTTTTATTCTGTTTATATATNNCGTTGCAATTTTGTACGATCTATTTTGTTTCGAAAATTGCAAATACCAGTTAATGATTGAAAATAATTTTGTTAATAAAATGTTCTTTATGACAATAATATTACTGAATGGTGAAATAGAATTTTCAGTGTGAAAGAAATGACCAACAAAGAACGCCTTTGAACGGACCGCAGTCCTGAAAATGAAGGCGGAAAACGGGATCATGAATAAATACACGAGACGGAACGAAAAATACAAAACTTTTTAAGCGACGGACTCGTGTTCATCAAGTGTCGTTTCTAAATGGACCACCTGAATAAAGGGAAACTCCGAGTGGCAGTATATATCATTTTTATTGTTGCTTTCGCGATGAGCAGGATCGTCCCGACTCCTGCTACAAAAGCGAAAAACTGTTTTTTTTCGGCCTTTGTCTTTATAAAAGTCCGAAGAAAGGTGTAAGGCTCTTCAGTTGCTTGAAGTAATAATAACAATAGGGCCACTGTTGCTTTTAGGTAATCGATCCAGGGGATATAACAGGAGTTTCGTGTTTGCTTTACAAACTTTCAGAAACTTTCAAAGCTCTATCGTGTTTTGCACAATGGACGCCTTCTCTTTACTATTGAATAGTTTTTCATGAAAGTAATGCATATAAATGGAAAACTTACGTTATTATTATCCTCCTAAGTAGCAGGTTAGAGTTTTTTGTCGAAATATGCCAACTTTTTTCTTTCTTTCAGATTTGCACCGGTCTGAAAGAGACGAGGAATATTCAGAGACCGGGACTTTTACAAGGTAAGCCGGTTTTATTCCAGCCCCAGGATATTAAAGGATGTGATTTTTTCGATTTACCGCCTTAGCTTTTAATGACAATCACGCGTTACCTAATGATGGGGAATTTAACGTTGTCATTATTCTCATACAGCGTTATCTTGATTATTTCTGATCCGAATTTTAAAAAAATCATTTTGTATTTTTTCACGGGTTTTGTGGCGCATAAAGGGATTAAGGAAATTTAAAACGTTTTGTATAATCTGATTTATTTAAATTCTCTGTGATAATTTAATTTGTGCAACTTTAGAAAACGCTTTTGAAAAATATAATTAATCCTTTGTCAGAGAATGTGTATTTTAAACAAAACAAGGGATGCTTTTTGATTGCTGCTTTTGACGCCACTCTTTCAAAAGGGCTGTGTTTAAGTCATTCCCTTGTTACATATTTAGCAGTGGCACCTTGAAGCTCAAAGGCACCTACACAATCCGTGTAATTGTATAGTGTAGTGTGTAGTGCACCCTATATTACACATAATAGATAATGAAAGGTGGTTGTTGCATTGTAGTATTGCCACACCGACGCTAATAACGACCCAGAACCCTATCAAAGGAAATTCGTTTCTCCGCAAGCTCGGTTGCGTTTCCGCATGCATTATAACATGTGCCGCCACTGCCGCCGCAGCTAACGTCTTACATTATTCCCTGTACAATATTCTGAGGCGTCGGACCACTAAGGGCGAAATAAGTTCACTCTACTCTCATACGCAGCCAGGGGTGTGATTTACTGGAACTATCGCACCTGCTGCAAGCTTTTAAGGGAATTTATGGAAGCGGTATTTTTGTTTTTAAGGTTTTTGGAGTGCATGCGCCTCAGATGAGTAATTAGTTGCATTTTTGCAGCACGTTCAAATTTTGCCGAGTGGATGTAATATGATTTTATTTCCCTCGGATGCGTGTTCTCAACATTTATTTCTCTCTGTTTTTCTTTTCCGGCATCTACGTGTTTGTTCTATTGCTTCTCTGTTCTTATGTGCCTGCTGAGTGTATAGTATTCCAAATAGAGTGTCGACTTATCCTTCACCCTTACTTTTTTTTTTTTTTTTGAAGGATGTTCTTAACTCTGTGCAAATGCTGAACCGACGATATAAAAGGGAAAAAAAGTAAGTGAAGGTTTGTCGTCATCACATTCTTTTTTCCGAGATGTGCAGAGAAAATTAAATAAGAAAGAGCGGGACTTATTTTCGAAATCATGTAAAAGCTTTCGAATGAGAAATAATAATAAGGAACTTGTGGGTAACATTCTGACAGATACAAAGCAAATTGCATTGGAGTTCAGACAATGAAATGTGGACATGTTCAGACTCAAAGTGGCTACCGTTACATTTCGAGGATAGATTTGGACAGATCTGTACTTGTAATTAACTAGTTACATAAGAGCACACTCCTCGAAACACAAGGGGCTGCTATTGGAAATCTGTGCATCATTTATTATTTTCACATTTAAACCAATGCTGTAAAGTGTTATTTCGTTTTTTATTAATACGTAGATATTTAAATTGAAATTATTACTTCAATGCAATATCGTAAATTTTTCAAAAATATGTATTACTGGGTGGATTATATTGGTTAAAACCAAAATCGGATTACACAATTGTGGTTGTTATTGCAGCGTTTTAAATTTTAATTCGATAAAATTGAAATTTAAATAAATACCAACGCTATGTTTTTTTAATGTTAAGTGATTATTAAAAGCATGCCTTTGGTCGGGACGAATGATGCAAGATTTGCAAGATTCACTGTAATTGTTGTACAAAAGTGGCTCAGTTGGCGCCCATTATGAAGTGAACTTTATTGTGATAATTCGCTGTCTTAGGCTCCAAGTAAAGAAAAATTATATCGACTACTTCCCTTACAAAATTTAAGCCAGTGAAAAATATTAAATTTTTAAAAATCATCCAATTATAGTTAAATTAGGCGATAATTTTACACTAGTGCAAATNNATAATTTTAAATATTTCTTCTGCAATACTTTTACTACTATGTTCCACAGAATTTTCACAACGTCTTCTTTTTAATCTGTACCATCTCGCTTCTTCATACTAAAAGCAAAATCTTTCATTACCCTTTATTTAAGTTATATTTTCTTTCGGAAACACTCAAACTGTTTCCACACTGAAGATCCCAATTTTAGTGTATTTAGAGGAGTAAGCTTCTCAATATTTTTGTGATTTCGTTCACAGGATTGCTGCCAAAACGATTACACATTTTTATGCAACACAAAAATGTTATTTATTTGCATGTCGCTATTGACAGCATTGTAAGTAATGCGATTTAAAATTGATTTCAAATGCAAAATTAAAAAAAAAAATTCTTGCTATTTTCTTCATAAAATAACGTTGTGGTAAATTTTGTGCGGAAAATAGTCTTCCGAATCCCCCTCGTGCATGTCATTGCCTATAATTTTTTCTCGTGCACTCAATAAACTTATCGATAATTTGAGATGAACTCGGGAGATTATTTATGAAAATTTCAGCAACAATTGTTTTTGGAGGGTATAAAATCTGACAAGTGAAGTAAATATTTTAAACGTTAAATGTTACTTTATTACTGAAGTTTTAAGTAACTCATTGAACTATTTACTAATTAGTTATTATTATTGATCATATGAAATGACATGAAAAATCTTCACAAAAATTAAAATCATGATATCAAAAGTAATCAATTATGATTTTCAATATAACAAATATTTTGCTTCTGAAGATTAGTTTCGAGTTTACCAAATTTCCTTTATTTCGTCTTAGCAGACTCACCTAATGACATTTTTGAGATGTCCGTGAAGTATAGCGTGTTTCCATGAATAAATTAGACTATTAGCTGCCACTAAAGAAAAAATCATTACGAACATGTAAAAAAATAACAGAAACCGAATTTTAAATTAATTTCGTTTTATCGTGCCTTGAGCTTTAATGTCGCGTAAATGCCAACACATTTTTTTCATTTCCCTTCTCGCCCTTATTTCTTTTGCTTTGACACTTATGTCACTGTAAATATCAGAAATTATCCTTAATGTCGAGGCGAAATATCCAGAAATCCCCATTAGCACAGAGCAATCTGGCACACAAGATTACAAGACCTCTGAATGATATAGAGGCGAAGAGGACACTTCACGTTTTATGAGTCGCTTAGAATTATTAAACCTGAAAAACTCGACTTCAGAACGGTGGAACGTATTTTTTTGTGCTTTAATATGGTAATGAGGCTAATTTAACGGGGTGTCACGAAGTTTGTTACAGCTTATTCGCTTAAATGCCCGAATTAAAATTTTTGTTAAATTGGTTTAGTGTGTTTGATGAAGTGCGAAAGTTTGATAGCTTCTAAAAAGTTGCGTGGCATAATTCAATTACGGTTGACAACACAATTTGAAATAATTACTATAATTGTGTCAAAATTTTATGCAAATTGTTTTCAGTTTGTTGCGTAATATTATACCTTCAAATTTGAAAATCCAATTAGAGTAAGTATTAAAAACACAAATTTTATCAAAAAAAAGGTTACTGGATTGTTTTATAAATTCAACAATTTATTCCATCGTTTCACTTTAAATGAATGTATGTATTTTGAGTATTTTATTATTTATGCATGGAAGGTTTTCTCCCGAGACATACTTTTTGGCGTTTCATTCATGTGAGCGTCGAAACAGCCATTTCTGTTAATTTTAAAGTTAATGCTGAATTTATGTTGCTTTTATATACTTTTTATTACCTTTTAAGATTAGCGGAGATAACTTGAGTTAGTTAGTGTTTGTCCCGAAGAGGTGATGGAAATTGGAAATCATAAAACGTTTACTGAACCTAATGGTTTTATTTGATCTTCAGTTCAGGGCAGTCCGACTTCTCAATAAAATTAATTCATTAAATTATACAGAAAATCAGTAACACTAAAATTCACAAACGTTCCATGAAAAAAACATCATTAAAATTGCGAGCTGTAAAAAATGGAATGAAAATTAAAACTAATGTTAAATTTTAATTATCATCATTTAAATAAAGTTAGAAATTAGGAAGTCATTAATTACACTATGCGACAGAGTTATTGCAACGTTATAAAAAAAGTTTTTTTAAATTATGAACTTTTTATTAATACTTACTTTGCGAAGTTTCAGGTCTGAGTTTGTCTACCTTCTTTTGAGATTACGTAGAAGAGTGAAAAATCAAAATAACATTTTTCTTTGTAACTATATATTCAGAATATTTTGAATGCAAGGAGTCTATCGCTTCTTCAGTGTGAAAAAATAATTATTGTCGCAAAGCCCGCAGACATGAATAACACACCCTCACAATCATCGGTGCCAATTTTTTGCTATCCAGCCTTTTGTTCGTACACATCAAACGTTTGGCGGTTCTGGTGGGAGAAAGGGGCAGCATCACGCTCCTGGTCATTAATCAAACGTACTTTTCGTGCCAAATGCGGGAGGAAAAATTCGCCCTGCGATGTTTTTTTCCATCACCAGGCACACGAAACCTTTATTTATATTTTCAATATTAAAAGTACAGGGAAAAACGTAGTCTAGTATTGTTGAATAAAAATGAGAAAACTCGCGGAGTGATGCATAATCAAGACACACTTATTCAAATTGTACGTTTTCAGTTCTGTTGCTCTGACCTGAAACAAGAGGGCTTTTATCGTCGCGACGAAACGGCGGATACCGGTCCTAGAAAACGTTCCGGTCTTACAAAAACCCAGTGCGAAGACGACATTAAGCCACACATTTCTCATTGTAAATGTGCAGAACGTGTGTTCTTAATAACTGAAGTCGCAGCAGCACGCTCTGCTATAATCTTGAACAATCATCAATAAACGAAAACTATTAATTTAATAGGGAGGATTTTCTAAGAGCGGATTCTTGAAATGCAGACACGTACAGACGTTGGTTGTGAGCCAAATTAAGAACAACGCCATGGCGTTGCTCATTACACGATACGGGAAGATCGTGTGAATGTCCTGATGCTGTTTTTCTTTGTGACAGTGTCTGGAAGATTATTCTTCTTAGTATAAGATATTCTGATGAATAAATTCTATGCAAAGTTGGAATATTTACGTGTTTAAACTTACAATAAAACACTACATTACACAAATTTATTACGACAGTATTAAATCATTTAAGTTATGTGCTTAAAAAAAACTTCTATTGAGCACGAAATTTGGAATTTATGAGAACTAATCGAATGATAATAATTCAGTGTTTACAGAATTACGAAGTTTTTGTATATTTCCTACTAACTGACAATTAATTAATTCACTTCACAATTTTGTCAGAAATACAAATACTAAATGATTATTACTTTATAATTTCGAAAATTAATGTTTAATAGAAATACTCCTTTTTGACATAGCCGACGTCAATTTAATTACATAACAGGTGAACTTGTACAAGTATGTCTTATAATGTTATAAAATGTCAAGTCAGCTTCGCTTTCTAGAATATAATATAAATTTTCTTAGAAAATTTTTATCTGAAAAAGTAAGCTCGTTTTTGATCCTTTTGCGCCCTTTATTAACAACAAAAGGCGAAGACATGCAATGTAGACTTACATAACATATAAGAGAATAAATAACTATTATTTGAATTTAGACTTTATCATCAGTCATCTCTTTACTTGAAGAGTTTGGTTGTAAGTTTACCGAGTATATTTGCTTGTTCATGCAAACATCTGGAACTAGATTCTATATTTTCGAGCGCACGTCCTGAAATATGGATCGTAATATATGATGATCTAATAAATAAAGTGTTTTTGCAACCATAGCTATAGGGCTTCAGCGAATGCAGTTAAGCTTGGAAATAAATTCTGCTTAACTGCATCATATGGATGTTACGAATAAATAATAATTTCACTGCAGCAAAGAAGCTACAGAGTTCTCAGAAGGCGGGACCGAGTGTTTCAGGTGCTTTAAAGTGGTATTTGACGTAATATTCTGTAGGAAAGACGGCGACGCTTGAAATATTTCTACAAAAGCCTTTTAGATAAAAACCATAAAAGCGATAAAAAATTTTTATTAACGGATTTCTGCGCAATGTAGTCATCAGTTTTATTATGTTTTTTTTTCCGACATCTCGATGTTGTTATAAAGAATAAAAACTTTTTTCTTTTATGTTACAATGTGATATAGATTGGACCCATTTTATAATAATTTCCCCTTTGTTTCATTTCAGTTAAAATTAGATTTGCGTGATACCCGTAACAACATTTTGATCAAACCGAATGAAATCATATGTACTTGACATCACACAATCTTTGTAGAAGCGATGTGCGTTATAGGAAAACTTGAAGCAACTGCTTGGAAGACATTCGGTTGTCATGAACCCTATCTGTTATGTATCCATCAAATTCTACAAATGGTCACGTATTTCTTATAGCTGAACATATGTGATATATACGCATGAAATGCAGTAAAATGTCATAAAATGTCGATGTCGACACACCCGACATATCGACAAAAATTTCTTAATCTCTTAAATGCTAAATAAATTTTATGGACATCTCTCGATTTGGACAAGCTTTGAAAAACATTCCATTAGATTTATTAAATTCTTCACATTTATTTTTTGATTTAAAAAATTAATTTGGTCTTTCTCAACTAAATAAAATCCTGAATACCTGACGGTTCAGCGGTTCGGGTACTGACACATTGTTTGTGTATATGGGAATGTGTGTCAAAAAATTCTCAACATCCGACGATATTAATTCGAATTCTGTCAATATTAAGTTTTGCTAAGAGCTCTTGATTTTTTTTTCTTTTGTATGTTCATGTGAGACAGTGTTTTGACTTTGAAATCTTTCAGCTAATTTAATTTATACGTGAAAATCTCATGATTAGTTTGTTCATTATTAAAACTGAAATATCACACAACTTTCTTGGTTATGCTTGTTTTTGTTAGTTTCGAATATATTATCAAAAAAACAATATGAAATGGAAAAAGTTCTCAATATAACTTACAGATTTTCTCTGGAACTTTTTCCAATATTTTTCACACACTTCACAGAAAATTTGGAATTGATTAACTGTACACACTGCGAAATTTTACATAATAAATGCGCTTGGAAATTTTATTTTCCAAATAAAGTTTTCACATTTCAATTTTAAATTTACATACGTGGCGTGGTAATAATTTAGACGGTTTTTACCTCAGTAAACTCCAGTAAAACGTGCAAATTTCCATAGAAACAAACTTAAATCCACAACGACACATTAATTGTTAACAATTTGTCCTATTGTGTCTGCAAAAAATTGGACATTCAGTAAGGAAGGGTGAAAATGTAGAAACCATAACTTTATGGAATAACAAGCGAAAACGGATTTTAATTAAAAAAAACACAAACACAAATTCTAACAAATACAAATGAGAACTGCCAACTAGCTGTGGGAAAGCATAACAGATGATTAAATGGGTGCGAAAAAGTTAAAAAAAGTCTTCCAAAAGAGGAAGTCGAAGGGAAAAGGAAATTTGTGTTGTAATTTATTGTGATTATTTTTTCCTTAATGTAATTTTGCAAGGAGTCTAACGGCTATAATCAGGCACGAAATAAATTTATTTGCAATAGACTAAGAAGCTGATATCAGCTTTGTGTTTCTGCGCTCTATCTTTATGGTCGATTGTTTCTTATACGGTATTGGTTACAACTGGTGAAATTTCCAGTTATTTTCTTGTCCGTTCGCCTTAAATACGCTGATGCTCATCGGTGGTCAGACTTTTTGCCGCTGAAATGGAACTAGAAAACGAAACATCGATTTAACTTAAAGAGAACTATTTGTGCATTATTTGTTTCTTTAATTGCTTCGGTTCCAAACATTGCTAATATTCATACATACATGTTACATTAGAAAGCAACCCTACTATTATTTTACCTAAATTTGCGGTGTTATAGATAATAATTACTGACATTTAACTGCCATGAAGACGTGATAATTTCATGGTATTGTTGTTTTAATTTCCAAAAACCATTAGTAAGTACTACTTAGTTTTACAGTTTAACAATTTCGCATTGATAATAATTAAAAACATAGCTGCGAGGTGCATTTTTGAAGAAAATGATCGAGTTTGTCGAAGTTTCAACTTTGCCCTTAATACTTGCAACTAATCGACGTTAATACAATAACAGAACATTCGTTAACGACAATTTAACGTTCCATCAAATCCAAAATTGAGTTGAATAATAATAATGTGGGGTTCGCCGTTTTAAATACTTCATCTTCTTAATAGAGAGAATGAAATTTCCAACGTCACATCCGTAATGAAAGTGGACGAGTTCCACGGACCGAAATTTAGAAATAAGAATTATCACCAGGTCAACTGAGGGAGGACGCAGTCGACGACTGTACACTGTTATGCTATTAAAGTTGGAGGAAAGCTCAGGAATTTTCCAGACACGAGAATTCCTCCGGAGATTACGACCGGAGGAAATTGAAATTCTGTTTCGGTGGCAGTGGTAAGATGTTCGGAAACGTTCCAGGTCAATTAAATTGACAGGTGGTCGACGCTTGCGAAAGCGATTTATGTATTTGCTTTTGATACATTTAAAAGAGCAAAGAGAATAGGAAAAGGTCGAACTGCCTTCTCAGATTTAAAAAGATAAGTATAAATTTACATGTTATAGCAACGGCAGACAAAAATGGGAAAATGACTTCTAGAAGTTAATATCTTTGGGTTGGGTTTAAATAAAACCGCAAGGCTTATCATTATTAAGATTTATGACCCGGAGTGGTCGGTAGGTACATTTCTGTTGGAATACA